>JASGAU010399371.1:0-10692 GCA_030220045.1 Australoheros facetus
AAAGGTTTTATAATCGTTTCTAAGACAGTAGGTAATCTTTTTGAGTGGGACACAGTTATTCATCTCTGAGAACCACCTGGAAATGGAGAGTTGGGAGTCAAACCTCCACGTAATAGCTAAACACTTTCTGGCAACGCATAGAGCCAATTCCACAAACTTCTGTTGACATTTTCTTAATCGTGTACCCACAGTATAGAATTGTTCATCCCTCAAGTGTAATTAGAACAAAACAGAGCAGGTCATCAGGCAGGAGAAACAGGATCAACTCCTCAAAGGCCCTTGTTTTTTCTGATTTTCAATCTTTTGTTTTATAATTTGCATTTGGAGCACTCTATTATATGTTGAGTATATAAAGAAATGTTTTATATAGGCCTAATGTATGTTTTTACATTAGTAATTCATTTTACACTTTAAAAAAAAAAATTAAAATCTAAGGAGCCATTTGGGAGCCGAAAGAGCCGGCTCCCAAAGAGCCTCTTCTTTGGGAGCCGAGCCTAAAGAGCCGGCTCTCTGAAAAGAGCCGGAATTCCCATCACTACATTATAGGCATTTATCGTCACAGTAACAGCGTTAGAAACATTGGTGTCCGTAAACACTCATACAAACAGTAGAAAATACACATGCCTGTACCCTAAATATGCATGGAATATAAACATTTATAACATTTAGAGAAAGTTATTTTTGGTGCATATCATCAGTTTCCCAATACACATTAGTGTATGTCACTGGTCAAATGCAGCTTTTTTGAGTTTTAGTTTTATTTAATCAAGTTCATTTGTAGTTCTAAGCACATTTATTTGTATTTTTTGTATCTCCTACTGCCTTGATTACAACTACGTGCAAACGACCAAGTGATGGCGTCATATATTGACTTTTAGGACAGCCAATAGCCACTTTCCTTACGGAGGCGTTGGCAACACTGTACCTGTCAAACACTGCGGAGTCCACAGCAGCCCTCAGCACCCATCCGATGAGTGGGACCCCGGCTAACATCTTAATGTTTTTAAGCGGAATCCCTTTGCTTCCTCCTCGGGCTAAAATCACAGCTGCTACGTGACTCCGGTTGCTCAGACCTTGACAGCTGCTGGAAGACGGACATCCGCTGTCGTCGCGTCTCCGTTTAGCCGCTCTGCTAACCACATCGGTATCCTCTTGCGTTTTATGTGATTTGACTCCGGTTCTGGAATTGGGTCCCCGTTTTGCTTTGTTCTTTTCCTTGTTCAGAAGTTGCCGCTTGCTGGCAGACAGACTTCTGTTCGTCCCGAACATGGCGTTTCTCTTTTTAGTCGTTTTCATGTCGACATAAATCACTCGCCCGCAGTTTGTGTGATGTGTTAAAACCAATAACGCTTTAGCTGACACTGACAAGTGACTCTGTTTCCGACAGTCGTTGCAACGAGGTATAACCAGTAACCGTGTGGGAATGTAACAGCTGCGCCCACGTTTTCTAGTGTTGAGCTACGTCTACATCGGAAGTAATTCACAGGTACCTTTTCGTCTTCGTCTATGGACCTTAATGGCGGTTGGCCGACCGACTTACAGGTGCATTATCGCCACCTACTGGAGAATAGCGGGAAAAAACAAAAAGTATTCTCTCCATCTACCCTGTAATTCGAAGATATTCACATAACAGATTGCACACTTTCCCTGTTAATGTCCCTAACAAATTCCCCAGTGTAAAATTTTGATTGCCATCCTTAAATAAAGCCAGTAACTTGCTATTTATTACAGTGGATCAATACATATTCAACAGTTTCTGATGTACAACAGTAAAAACAGAGACTTGTTGGGTGGAGTGTACGGTTTAATCCTGTATTTCCTGTTCTCAACCGGGTAAACAGCATATCTCCCTGTGGGTTCCTGCCCTGCCTTCTGTTCAAACGTACAAACATTTGGATGCTGTGCACATGTCTTCTTGTGTCGGCTGTGATCCAATATTTGTTCCCTTCAACCACCACCTATGCAGGAAGGCAAAGCCTCTAATTAATTCCAAAGGTTTTCTGTCAGGTTGAGGTCAGGACTCTGTGCAGGCCAGTCAAGTTCTTCCACACCAAACTCGCTCATCCATGTCTTTGTGGTCCTTGCTTGGTGCACTGGTGTGCAGTCATGTTGTATCAGGAAAGGACCATCCCCAAACTGTTCCTACAAAGTTGGGAGCATGAAATTGTCCAAAAATGATTTGGTATGGTATCTGGCCTGTTTTTGTTTTTTTGTTGTTGTTTGTTTTGGTTTGGCTTTTTTGTTTTTGTTTTTTAATTAGTGAAACATTGAGCGATACCGGCTCATTTGTCTCATAAGTCACTGGCAGCCAGCCTGAATACATTTTAGATGTAGTGTCATTAACTGAAGCCTTATTGGTTCACATGATCCTGAGGAAACACTACAATATTAAGCAGACAGTCCATCACAGTACCATTTAAACACTTTCTAAGAATTTCCCAGATAATTATCTCATTAGTTGAAAAAGAGGGCTCGCTTTGAGGCTTGATTTTAAAGAATAATCTGTAACTGTCATTTGTGACCATTCATTGTGCTCAAAGCTTCTTTGAAATATAATATGACTGTATATATATATACTGTGACAGAGCTAATGGGTCTGAAAAATGAAGCAAATGACCAGCAGGAGACGACTTCTAGCCAAAGCCCTTTCTGTTGTATAGAAGTCTATGGCAAAAATGGCTCCAATCTTCTTCTGTGACTTGACTAAATAATTTCCTGATGACTGTATGGGGAACGGGAAGTCCACTGTGTAACTTCTGATTATCATTAGAGTCAGAAGGGTAAGATAAGAATGTCCGCTCATTAGCTCGTGAGTGTCCTGTCTTCAGTTTCACTGCGATTTTAAGATGCTTTTTCAGTAACCAGTTGGGTCTGACAAGGTAGGTTATTGTCACCAGTTTGTGGTGCAGTTAAAAAAAAAAGAAAAAGTTTCAGGTAGCACATAATAATGCATTCGGGATCTTCCTCAAGTTTCCAAAATGGATAAGTGATGGATTTATATATCCTTATTATATATATATATTATTATATACTTATAAATTTTATGTAAAAACGTATGCATTAATTTGCAAGTCAAATAATTTTTATTGACAGAACTCCAGCCAGCAAAGTCATCTTGTGCATGATCATTAGCAACCAGTTAAATGTGGAACATGTAGGTTTTTGTTGTAATACCAATTTATTTATTTCGTGTTTGATGTGTGTGAGGAGAACATAACAATGGGAGTGAGCTAAGGGTTATTTTAAGCATTTGCCAGCAGAGGGCAGTGTGGCGCTTTGCGGAGCCTCAGTAACGCTCCACTGAACTGAAGTCAGTCTCATTATCGCGCCTCTTTATGAAGTGTGGAAACACACACGTGTTTATGGACCTGCTGACTAGAGTGTTTATTAATCTTAAAATCCGCATTGAAAAAAGAAGTATCATGAATATTCTAAATATGTGGTTTAGTGTGAAAGGTGGATTTGCCTTTAACTATAGACTGTCAGCAGTTACAGTTATGATTCTGTCTACTGAACAGGCTCCAAAACGTTGGTTTTCAGGTGTTGTGTTACTGCTTAATAGTACATTTGTGTAATTTGCCCTGTTAAGATGTAGCTGTGTAGATTAGTTAGAATCACTTAAAGGATAAAATACTTTAAAAAAGACTTTAGCTCAGGCACCCTGCTTTACCATAGAGGTACATTGTACGGTTAGTCCGGTACCTGCACACACATGCAGTAAATGTTATCGTATGCATGTGCTGTATGTTATTTTGTCCAGTGAGCAGAAACTTACTTACAGTATTTTACATGTGGCTTTACTGAGTGTGAATGCAGAGGGGGCCGAAATGTAAGAAATTACTTTGCATATTGTTTATTTAACATCTGAGAGCAGAAAGTATGTTTTGGTATTTGTTAATAAATTGTGCCGAGTGAAGCAGCACTGATCTGAAGTCAGCTGTGTCCCGTCTCCTAAAGAAAAAGACTGTTACTGGCCAAAGTTGGACCAGCAAACACAACTGTCACAAATACATGTTCAATAAGACAAACACAGAGTTTTCTCATTTTTGTTATGCCAGTCATCACCTCATGCTTCTTGTTCTTGTTCTTGTTTATACCCACATATGACGCTGATGCATAGAATAAACAACACTAATTGCTCATTATTTATTACCAAGTTATTATAGTTAATTAAATCTAAACTAAAAACTAAAACTAGATGTAAAAACTAAAACAAAAAAATAGACTTAAAAAGACTGAAATGACTTTTGCAAACTTAGGAAACTAAACTAAAATATAAATAAAGAGGAAGTCTCCTTAGTTTTAGTATTTGAAAATTAAATATTTGCTATTTGATCATCACATTTTCACTTTAAATTCCTTTAAAACGTTTTCGTTGTGTGATTGTTTGTTAATAAATTTAATGGAGCAGTCTCGGAAAATAACCGCTGCCTTTTAAAGAAAACAGATCGATGAGATGTTTGTATCAGATTAATAAAACTTTTAACAACACAACACATATATGTATATGTGTGTTGTTAACAAGTGTGCAGATTTTTAGCCGGTGTTTAATTGTCATCATTGGCTGAGTATTCATTGTTCTGTGATGGATGGCAGCTCCACTGCAGCTGCTGATCCTGGTTATCTGTGGAGTAACTCGCACTACAGCAACTGCTTTTATTGATCAACAGCGCCACCTTTTGCTTTTGGACTGTCAAGCAACTCAGCTGATTTCCTGGATTGTGACTGAAGTTTTACAGGATCTTCCCTTTGTTTTGTTTGTTTTTTTTGCACAGATAACTCTATGTTTAGTCACCTGTCACAGTAATAAAGGCCATTGTCCTTTTGTTTGTTGTTAGTCATATGCTGTAGAAACACCTGTGCACAAATAAAATTGTGTCTTCCAGGTTATTGTTATTGTTTATGTAATTAAAATAAACAGGGTTGTGATGACTGTCGAGTTTCGAGTCTTGTGCCATAAGTAGAAAAACTTGTGTAGGAAATTAAGTGTAGTCACTCGTTATGCTGAGAAATGCTGTTTTGTTGATATGTATAAACCTGGACTGTGAAATGCAGTTATTGCAGTTATTCAGGAAACTGGTGTATTAAATCCTAGCTTACCAAAGTTAATCCCAATATCAGTAATATACCGTAATTATTACTGGATCAATAATCAAGGGTTAGACTACTGTGACACTGTAATATACACTCACTGGTCACTTCATTAGGTACACCTTGCTAGTACCGGGTTGGATCTCCCTTTGCTGTTCTCAGAATAGCCTTAATTCTTTGAGGCACAGATTCAACAAAGCGCTCTTCCTCAGAGAATTTGGTCCATATTGAAATAAGTAATTATTTTTGATGTAGAGCACTTTGGTCAACAGTGGTTGTTTTTAAATGTGCTATAGAAATAAACTTGATAGCATCACAGAGATGCTGCAGATTTTTCAGCAGCACATCAATGATGTGACTCTCCCGTTGCACCGCATCCCAAAGGTGCTCTATTGCATTCAGATCTGGTGACTGTGGAGATCATTTGAGTACAGTGACCTCACTGTTATGTTCAAGGAGCCAGGTTGGGATGATTTGAGCTTTGTGACGTGCTGTGTTATCCTGCTGGAAGCAGCCATCAGAAGATGGGCACTCTGTGGTCATAAAGGGATGGACATGGTCAGCAACAATGCTCAGGCATCCTGAGGGCAGATGCAGGATGGATCCATGTTTTATGATTTTTACTCCAAATTCTGACCCTACCATCAGACTGTTGCAGCAGAAAATGAGACTCATCAGACCAGGAAATGTTTTTCCAATCTTCTGTTGTCCAGTTTTGGTGAGCCTGTGTGAAGTGCACCCGCTGTGGTCTTCTGCTGCTGTAGCCCATCAAGTTTCAATGTGTTGTGCATTCAGAGATGCTCTTCTGCATACCTTTGTTCTAATGAGTACTTGTTTGAGTAATTGTTTCCTTCCTATAGCCTGAAACAGTCTGGCCATTCTCCTCTGACATCAACAAGGTATTTTCACACACAGAACTGCTGCTCCCTGGATATGTTCTCTTTTTCTGACCATTCTCTGTAAACCCTAGAGAGATGTTTGTGTGGGAAAAATCCCAGCTGTTTATGAAATACTCAGACCAGGCTGTCTGGCACCAACAACCATGAAAGTCACTGAAATCACCTTTTTTCCACATTGTGACGCTCAGGTTGTGTTTCAGCATTGACTTTGCATAAATGCTGCTGCTATTTGATTGGTTGTCTATTGAATCTATGCCACGAAGAATTTAAAGAGGTTTTGAGGGCAAAATGGTGTCCATGAGTGTAGATTTTATTCTATATTTTTGTGGTGCTTTCCAAAATATGTAAATCTCTGCTCTTTGGTCAAATGACCTTGACAGGGTAAAGCGCATGGATGGGAATTATTTTGGTAATCTCTCATGCAGATTTAAATAATATTTAGAATGGAAAATTTATTGTTGAACAGTCTCAGTTGCACTTCACTTTCCTTTCGTATAAGGCAGAAATTTAAAAAAAAAAAAAAGGGAAAAAATAAGTTATCAATCTAAAGGTGTGAAAAACTCTGTGATTTGCTCATCCCACTGATACTGATTGAAGGTATCACAATTCAGGAAACTGTTTTTTTGTTTTTTACAAAGAAAATAAATTGAAATGGAAAACCATTTAAATGGCATATATGAGGCAAAACCCACAGATATATAAAGAACTATAAGACTAATAATGACTTTACTGTTCCTGGAATGGATCTGTATAATAAGAAAATCAGTTAATAATCTAAAATTTTATGGCCAGCTTTGTTGACTCTACTTCAATCTAGAAATGTGACAACACAGTGTTTCTTTTACTCAGTCACAGAGACTGCGCTCCCTTACAAGTTACCTTCAGAAGTTGGTCGGTTTAAGTTTATTTGTGTCTCTGAAGCACCACGCAGACGCTCACAAACCCCATGTGAAAGATGACACGTGTAATCGAGTAAGAAGCATCAACAGTAGCTGGTGTCTCTTCCTTTTGCCTGTCAAAGTTTCGTTTCAGCGCTCCTGCAGGCTCTTTCTTTCATTTCTTTCCTGGAATATAAAACCATTGTGTATCTATCAATCACAAACTAAAATCACCTCTTTGCTGCACCCAGCAATGTGCTACGGGAAGCTTTTCTCACCAACAACCACACACACGCACACACAGGTATGCTACCTGACCAGTGCTCCTACCTATGGTTAAAATAGGCAAAGGCTATAAATATAAAGTGTGAATTCTGACCTACTACAATAATATGAGAAAAGGGAGGGACAAAGATGATTGAAGAGGACTGAAAGTTAAAAATGTACAGTAAGTGGTTCAGAGAGTGGTTGGGACTCATTCATTAACCGCATTATTGTCTGGATGACCTCTGCATCAGCTGATGGAAGAATCCAAACAGCACATTGATTCAATCTGAATTCAAGCAGCCAGAGGAATGACTAATTCCCTCAGTGAGGAATATCGACACATTCCAGCATCTAGCAGTTCAACATTCAAGCCAAAGAAATGTTCCTTGACAGTAACAAGTCTGGGATTACAACCTTTTTCATTCACAATCAGTGTTGGAAATTTGCCAAATCAGTCTCAACAATAAAACCAAGTGACAGGTGACGTGAATGCCATTGATAATGCTGGACAATGCAAAGCTCTGCTGGGAAGCTTCGTCCATGCCAATCATTTGGATGCCACTTTGAAAAGTGACATCTGTTGCCAACATTATTCACTCACCCATTGCAGTCATTGAATTCAGGTGTTCCAATCATTTCCATGGCCACAGGTGTATAAAACCAAGACTGCTTCTACAAACATTAGTGAAAGAATGGGTCGCTCTCAGGAGCTCAGTGAATTCCAGTGTGGTACTGTGATAGGATGCCGCCTGTGCTATAAGTTTAGTCATGAAATGTCCTCACTAATATATATTCCACAGTCAACTGTGAGTGGTATTATAACAAAGTGGAAGTGATTGGGAATGTGAATAGGCCACATGAAATCACAGAGTGGGGTCAGTGGATGCTGAGGTGTATAGTACAGAGGTCACCAACTTTCTGCAGAGTCAGTCATTACAGACCTCCAAACTAAATGCGGCCTTCAGATTAGCTTGAGAACAGTGTGTAGAGAGAGCTTCATGGAATGAGTTTCAATGGCCGAGGAGCTGCATCCAAACCTTACATCACCAAGCACAATACAAGAGAACTGTATTTGTCTGGCTGCATTGTGCCAAGTGTAAAGTTTGGTGGAGGGGGGATTATGGTGTGGGGTTGCTTTTCAGGAGTTGGGCTCGGCCCCTTAGTTCCAGTGAAAGGAACTCTTAATGCTTCAGCATAACAAGACGTTTTGGACAATTTCATGCCTCACGGCTTTGTGGGAAGCAAGGCGGTGTGGTGGTTAGCACTGCTGCCTCACAGAATAACATCTGGAAGGTCTGGGTTCGATTCTCTCTCTCTGTGGAGTTTGCATGTTCTCCCGGTGTCTGTGTGGGTTTCCTCTGGGTACCTCGGTGTCCTCCCACAGTTAAAAGACATGCAGTTACTGGGGTTAGGTTAATTGGCTCCCCTTAGATGTGGATGGTTGTCTGTCTCTCTGTGTTGGCCCTGCGGTAGGCTGGTGACCTGTACAGGGTCAAAATCTGGTAATCGTCTTTTGGATTTCCATGAGGATGCCTCCAGCAGATCAACACATGTCTTGTGAGACTCATGTGAGTTGACTTTTTATAAGCTAAAGCCAGCCAAAATGTGAGATTCTGTCTCAGTGTCAGGGAGAGGAATAAAAATGCTGTGCAGGTTACATAAAAAGGTAAACCCAGTCTGTGTCAGGGCCTTTGGGCACACCAACAGCATGCACACCCAGGCAGACGGATCGAGGTGTTTCCTGCTAAAAAATCAGCATATTACCACTTCCATTTGGAGCGTATTTTCATGCTGTCTGTTTTTTTTTTTTTTTTCATGCTGTCTGATGTTAGCTGAAAATGTCGGCCGCCAGGCTCACAGAGCACTTAATGCTGCCATAGGCTGTGATTCAGGGCGCCACCGTGGCAGCACTCAGAGCTGCTAATGTCAGATATTCACCAGTCCTACACATGAGGGCTTTAAACCTACCAGGTCAGATAAGTCATGTATGGAAAGCACACTTTAAGGTGTCCTGATAGAAATGATAACAAATCTAACAAATGCATTTTTATCTATAGTTTACAAAGAAGAACAAAACTTAGAAGAATCTATACTCACTGAATATGAAAACATACAGTGAGGACGAAACTGAAGGAAGTAACGTTCACATGGAAGAGGACTGAGAAGGCATGAGGTTGTCGATCAGGTTGAACTGGTGTGAAGTTGGCTTTGCTCCATCTGATCTTGCTCATCTCTCTTCTTTCTGCAATTAAAAAAAATCTATTTTAAGTAACATAATGTAAATCTTTTTGCAGGCTGATTTAAGGGGATTCAGGAAAGCAGGAAAACTAACAGGGATTTGAGTTTCCACTTTTTTAGGCACGAGAAAGAGGGACAAATGCAACTAAAGTGTGGATGGCAGTTAGAATGCAACACACACACAAAAAAAGAAGACGAAGAGAGGGGAAGAGGTGGGGTAACCCTTCTGCTAAAACTCCTCTAACAGCCCGGGCAGCATACCGCTCATTCACTTACTGCACACTGACTCTGACCTCTCCTCTTCTGTTCAGACTCAGGGATCAGCTGCTGAAAAACACTGCATACGTTTTGCATAAGTTTATTATTAGACCGGAAAGATTTTGTTTACTGTGTGTCAGAGTGCTGGCACGCAAGAAGAAGAAGAAGAAAAAAAATACCTCAAGATGAAAGACAGCAGGAGGAAAATAGGATAAAACAAAGAGGATAATTTACCTGTAAAAGACAACAAAACGTGTTCATTCACTCCCTAAAGCATTTTTAATCTAACAAAGGCATGTAAGCTGCCAGTAAATGAAAATTAGTGCTGCGTGCGACAAAAGGGATTTCTCAGGTAGTCACACAGGTGGAAGTGATCCAAAGCAAACAGAACCAGGGTTTCAGCCACTGCAGGCGGTTCTTCTTATAACAGTTTTGGTCCTTTTACATGGACTACATGAGCTACAGCCTGCTGTACATCCTCCATGACTGCACAGTTCCACAAATATAATGCCCAAAGCTTTAGTGACATCACAAGTTTAAACCTCCACTCATACGCAATCAGACAGCATTTAGTGCTCATTCTGTCTTCAGCTCAGTATGTTGAGCATCTGTCAAGTTCAGCTGTTACTTTCACTTCAGTACAAACACTTCACATCTAATGTTTTTAGCTCAGCAGCCTTTTATTTGTTACGGGTATCACAATAACATCCTTTCTATGGTGTTCAAGGGCGTTCAGTTAACTAAATCATCACTGAGTACCCGACCGAATTATGCCGCTGAAGCTGGATGTTTTTCCCTCATATTGTTTGGTCCATAATTTATTAGACAACAAGACAGTTTTTGATCATTTTACCTCTGTGCACCACCACAGTGGATTTTATATCAAACAATCAACATGTGATTAAGGAGGAGAGTTTCGGCTTTAGTTCAAGGGGTTTAACTAAAGAATTGCAGCCATTTTTATACACAGTCCCTCCTTTTCAGAGGTTCAAAATTAATTCATGACGAGCAATTTCATGGCCAGGTTTGGCAAATTCCTTCATACTTCCATGGCAAACTAA
>JASGAU010399377.1:0-10818 GCA_030220045.1 Australoheros facetus
AAATGTTACATCATTATTTTTCAGCCCCACAAAAACACACAGCAGTACTTCCAAGGTCTCATTCAAAATTATACCAAAACAATTAGCCAGTAGCTGCCTTGAGGAAATGTATCAGTCACTACAGACGGAGAAGTGATCTTTTTACAGATGCCCATCGCTGTTGTCATGGCAAATCTATTTTGAAATGTATGTACAAGAACATGCTTGAAATGACTTAAAAACAAAAACAAAAATGCATCAAAATTTATCGTCAGAAATTTGTTTTATATTCTAAAGAGCCTTTACCTAACTGATATCTGTATTGTAGTTATTGTGTGTAGCATTTTGACATTTACAAGGTTAAATAAGTTGTTTTGGGTTGTGGTGTCTATTTATACATATATTAAAGAATAGATGTATGCATGTAGGGCGCTTCTCTTATAACTTCTTAGCTGACTGTTGAAATGATTATCTAAATGATTCTAATAAAGCAGCAGTTTTATTTATCTCTGCTAGATTTTGTTTATGATCGTGCAAGACAAGCATTTTTATCATTCATAATAAAAATAAACAACATTAATCACAGACATTTTGCAGTGTTTTGCATTCTTTAGAAAGAACTATTTGATTTACCATTGCTCATTTATTTTTTGCCACTAGTTTTTTAAATGTTTTGAATTTATATTCATTTCCATCACCTTGAAGAATGAAGTAAAAATAATTACATTTCGATGGTGAATACAGACTTTTGGGTAGATTCACTTTGTTAATTTAATACACCTGACACTGCTTTATATTAAACTATTACAATGAAGTTTTTGTTTTTGTCCTTCTGTTTTTGTTGTGGAAAAAAAGTGACAAATCACTTACATTTAGTGTGACACTGTCGTTATGTTACTTCGCAGGAAATGTTTGTGTCAATAACACATCTATTATGGCATGTATATATACTGTTGCTTCAACTTAATTAAAAAAAATATAAAGAACAGGCCAAGTGTCTATTTTCTCCAGTGGTCCATTTTCTTGTTCTGCAACATTGTTAAGGTGGATGGTAAGTTTAAAAGTAAGATCCAAACGAATGCCATCAGCTGGATTTCCTATAGAGAGGCATATATATACACACATAGCTGTATAATGAAGCAGCAGTTTTATGTATCGCTGCTAGATTTTTTTATGATTTTGCAAGACAAGCATTTTTATCATTCATAATAAAAATACACAACATTAATCACAGACATTTTGCAGTGTTTCACATTCTTTAGAAAGAGCTGTTTGAATTACCATTGTTTTTAGCATTAGTTTTTTAAAAGGTTTTGAATTGATATGCATTTTCATCGCCTCGAAGAATGAAGTAAAAATACACATAAAGTTATTTCTGTACTAATTCTGGTATTTTCCTTTACAGCTGTGTAAAATTTTTGACCAATAAAACTTAAAAAATATTGCACTACTAAATTATTTTTGTGCTTCTGAAACATTTAGCTTGCTAGTATCAGTGCGGCCACCTGATAAAGTAAGCCACAACCCTGGAATGACATGGTCATTATGCTTGATAAAAGACTCAAGCCATTTTGCTTGGTGGTTTGTCCATGTTTTACGATTATCAAACATACAGTATACACATGTAAATTGTACATGCAATAATATAGGTGTACACAACACTATTTTTCCAAGAAACATTTGAAAAAGAAGAAAGTAAAAGATCAAATAGCATTTTTTTTAATGCTTTGCTCCGAGTATTTATGGATCTGTCAGGTTTCCGATATGTGTCCCCCCCAATAGTAAACTCATTCCTACACCCTTGGCGACTGGACTTCTTTTTGTTTCTTGAAGACATTTCACCTCTCATCCGAAATGCTTCTTCAGTTCTCAAACCAAATGGTGGAGAGACCCAGGTATTTAAAACCCTGTGGGCGCAGTCACCTGGAGGTGGTTATGACCCTCTGTTGTTCATGTGCACAATCATATGTGCCAAGGTGTGAGAGGAGGCGTGGGTCATTAATCAATCAGTGGTTTCAGATGAAACCAATTTAGGACTTCGCTCCTTTGGTCCATGTGACCTTTTGACATTACAGAAACAAAGTGCGAATGGGGTTGGGACGTCTGGTCATGCCACCTTTGTAATGTGTTTCTCAATATCACTAGTTTATTGATGTGAAGATTAAATCAAATGTGACATTCTTCATTTGAGCTGTAAAGTAATCACAAAATGGATTACATAAATGCTCTCATAATTGCTTGTAAGTGTACTTAAATATGTGTGCAGTTTTTAATTTTGTATTTTGATATCACAGGCATTTTTTTGGGTTTCTCCACCAGACAATGTATTGTCCAGATTGTGGAATACAGCTGGTGGTTTGCGTGGCAGCAACATTCAAATTTTGGCACCTTTTATAGAGAATGGTAAGCATTGCCTTTCCTTAAAGTTTAATCATTCACCACTTACCTTTAGGTGCTCCAGGGCATTATCCATTGCCATGGTAATCAGTGATATACACCACAAATGTCAGGTTTAAAAAATTTTTTTAATATCTATGAATTATTACTTATTTACCGCAAGTTTCGGAAAATTGTGTGGTACAAAATACTGACGGTGTCAATTACTTTTGGAGTTCTGTGTGAATTGGAACTGTCAAGGGATACCAGCTTCAGTATTCATGTAGAAACAAACTATTATTTTTATATGGGCAGGCTTGTGTGTTACAACTTTTCTTTAGCTCAGCCAGTAAATGCAGTAATCACATATGGATTTTTTTTAATTGTATGACCAAAGTGATTACAGTTCAGGATTCTTCAGATGAATTCAGCCAATTTTTTTTAAGACAATTACATTTAACACATTGTTCTGTTAAATTTTGTGTATGTTGTCATTCCATCATTAGGACTCAGATCTGGATTGAACTCTTCAGTGACCTGAGAGAGAGAGGCAACTTTTCATTGGCAGTCATGAGCATAAATGCCTTCTGCGCTGTCTTCATTAATGTCTTGCAAAGAGAGCTTGATGAGTACAGACACCTCTGGAACAATCACACCATCAGACCTGTGCACCAGTCTTGCTGTCCATCTGGTAAACCAGAAGCCATGCATCCTCTTCCTTACAGGTATTGTGTTTCGTCCATATCTTTTAGGTCATAGTGTCTCATGAAATTTTGATCGTGCAATAGTGTATGTACAGAAAAAGATTGAGGACCAGACCTTCCCTTATGTATATTCCTTTTTCTTTACCTTATCACTCATTAGTTCATTAAACAGAATGGTATTAAGGTTTAACAATTTGCTCTCAACTCACAGCAGGTACACTTGCGTTGTTGCAAGTGAATACTGTGTTTTTGAAACTAGAAACTAAAGCTGCTTTGTGTTTTTGTCACTGCTGCATAACTGCCATTAGCTCTGTCCGATGTCATCATGCACATACCTTCTATTAGCATATTGGTCCAATATAAAATGTAGATAATCATATTTTGACTTTCATTATTAAAGACATTTAATTTTTTTTTAAATCACATCTTAACTGATAAAGACTTGATCTTCACAATAAATCTAGATGATTTTAAATTAACTTTGCTGTAGTCTTAAAGGATGGTTCCTGGTGAATTGATTGACTTTGTTCCTATTTTCTGATTGAGTGCAGTGCAGTCTATGTGACAATGACAATCTCCAGGTCCATTTAATGAACTTGGAAAGACAGTGTGAAATCCCTCGACCAATCAACTGGTACAGTGCAGTTTAAAATTATATATTACTCAAAAATATGAACAACCTTTAGGTATAAATTTGTTACAGAATTTCTTTGTTTGTTTGTTGATTTAAAATTTTTTTACTGTAAACTTTCACTAGGTAGGTTTTCTACCTGAAGAAAGCAGACGACCATATGTTCTACTGTATAAAGAACTTTTTCCTTTTAATGACGCACACAGCACATGGAGGACGTACAGATTTGTTTTACTAAGACAGGTTTACAAAAGAGTTCTTTAAGATCATTATTTCTGTGAACAGGGTTCAAACTCTAAGAATAATGAACATTTCTTCACAAATGAAAAGTGCACTCTTATTCAAATAAAGATTATTTTCTCTTGAGTGCTGATTTTTTTTCTGTAATTCTACTACTGCATCTCAGTACATTTGAATATTTTGGAAATGTTTTATTTTCCTCCATTTTAAAAAGCTAATTTTTCAAGATATAAATATTTCAAGCTTTTTAAATTTTCGCCAATTATGATTAGAGTAACGGAATTTCGATCCTGTGTATGTCCTGTACATATTGCAGATTCGACAATAAAACTGACTTTGACTTTGATTAGTGTTGTTGAAATTACAAATGCTGATATTCTAATTTACTGAGATGCACCAATCTTCATGTGCTATGTTTAGAGTCTCTTGAAATGTTTAATCGCAAAATGCAGGATAAAATTTAATGACATGGAAGGGTTTATAAAATAAACAATGTAAAATTTGAAACGTTTGATTAGAACCATAAATGTTGATGTTAAACTTGGCTTATGAGCAAAGATATTTGGAATTTAGGGAAGTTCAAACCCAGAAGAGTTCTGGATGCCATAATCCATGGCTTCTTGAAACTGCACAAACATCTGCTACAGGGAAGCGTGAGGTGGCTTCAAAAAGAAGCTGTGGCTTTGGTCAAAATCCTGCTGGAGGAATTTCCCTCAGTCCAGTAGCAAACATAAGGATGTCTTCCAGAGACAGATTTCCATTTTTCTCTTGGGAGGTAAAAAGAAAAAAAAATATTTATTGGGAATAAACTGACAAAAATGTGCCCTTACACTTAATAAATAAATATGCTAGTTTGAACATTTTCAATCAACTTTAGTACCTTCCACATAAAGCAGATAGTCTTGCCAGTAGCTTAGTACTCTTTTTTCCTCTCGATGCCTGGTGCTGCCAGGTGGACTGAGCTGCATGTGGAAGATGTCCTCCTCAGCATCAGCTGTCAGCCTGGTCTCAGTGTAGCACACTGTTACTGCCAGAGCAAAGGGATGCGGATATGTTATAAGGCTGAATGACACCACAAGGTGGTGCTTCTTCCTTGTTGTGATGTGTTGGACTGAGAACCACTGCAGAATTCCGCTGATGCCCACCCGGCCGACATCTTGTAGAGTGAGCTCTACTTTGTGAGGAGCTGATTGCGGGATGCTGTCAATGTTTCTATCGTCATGTATGACCTGCCTGTGTAGTGCCGTGCAGACCTGGTGTTTGTTGGTCGTAAGTTCTGCCAAACGGGCAGCCTCTCCACCCGCACCAGCTTCACGTTACAACATGAATGAGAAGAAGAGTGAAGGATGCTGTTCCGGGGTGTCCAGCGTCGCTTGACAATCTCTAAACCTATAAAACAATGTCATTTTAAAAAAAATAGATTAGTTAGTAGATGTTACTTGTAAAGGTTGTTTTCCCTTAGCTACAACAAAATCTAACTCTCAACAAATAAGCAAAAGCTTTTGTGTAAGAATTAAACCAGCATTGTTCACCAGCTAAGACACATCCTGCTATAAAACAGAAGCCCCACCTGAAAAAGCTGTTGCATTTATAACATGGGTTTTCCTTTTTTATTAGGAGGTGGAGTGGATCTTGAAAATCTAATTAGTTCATCAACAAAAAAGAAAAAGAAAAGGTACCTAATGAATAGCCAGAATGTCATACCTCTGGATGGAAAGATGGTCTGAGTAGATGAAGTACCACTGAATGTAATCAGCTACTATTTTCTTCTTATCCTCCAGTGTCCTCATGAATCTGTTGCAGTCTGGAGCAAGCTAGAGTGTTTTTTAGAGAGTAGCCGCAGTTCATTCAGGGATGTTGCATTCTTTATCTAGAATTAAAAAACTAAAAAAAAACTAAATGCAAGTCATTTCCTTTTATTGCAGTTCCTCAGTATCCCAACCTTACAAATTACCTCAAGGAGAGTCTTCTTGATTTCTTCATCTGGTATATCATCAACTGGTGCCTCAAATGTCTTGTCTTTGCCAATAAGGTAATGAAGAAGTTTAGGGAAAGACAACGTAGCCCTGGACCGCCATGAACAATGGACACTGCGATCATTCTTCCAACATAGAAATACTCATTTTCATCTGCAGCTAAAGAAAAAACAATACATTATAATAAAAAACAGAGCAGATACAAAAGGGCCTTTGCACAGTTTGTGCTCAGGCCCTAACAAACCAATTTTGAGCAGTGAAAAAAATGTGGGAAAAAAGTAACTACCTTTGCTGTCAAATATGAGGTATTTGACATGGTCTTTTCCTTCAAATATTCTTCTTGTCTTGACGGCATCCATCAAAAGGGTGAGAAATTCTCAAGTAGGCCCACCTGTGTCCAAAACCTCTTCCACCAACCCAACATAATCAGAGAATTTCACTATCATGGCAGAGTTGGGGCTATATGTAGACCATCTGAAGCCTCTGTAGGTTTACAAATAAGGAAGTTATGACATTTTAAGTGAAAAAAATAAGCAATTTTCTCCTCCTGTTTTACTGCTCAACTGAAGAAAGTCTGTGATCTCAACAGCTAAATGGCCATAACTTCCATATTTCCCAACAAAATCAAATGAAATTTGGAATGTAATTAGTTTTTAGTAAGGACATGTCAGTACAATTTTTAAACCAAATATTTAGTGATTAATCATAAAATATCCGTACAAAAATCACAGCTCATCGAGCATATAATGCATTAAAATTTATAAATGACATTATAATTGTCAATTTAAGATGTTTTTACGGCATGATGATGCAATATATAGGAGATTTCATGAAAACGTGTTGGTTTAATCAGGCAGAAAACGTACATTTTTCATTGATTTTCCGGCGGCCATGAACCAGCCGGTAAGACCTCCTAAATTTCGGCACTCCAAAAAACATTTTCGCATCTACAGATTTTAATGAAACTTCATCAACAGAAGGAAAAAAGGCTGGATTAAATTCCTACATACCTTTGAATCAGTCCTATATGTCAGAAGTGTGACTTTACTGAATTGGAGCCAAATCTTCAATGGGACCAAGCGGACTGAAATCTTGAACCGAAAAAAATAAAAAGAAAACAAGGCAGAAGAGGAGGAATTCCTCTACACAATACCAAAAATTCAAAGGAAATAACCCCTAGTAAGCCATTCAAAAACCCTAATTGCTGAGAGACCCCTGTGCCGTAGCTGCATGCTGTGCGCGCAGGTGGAGTGGAAAAATCAACAGAGTGCCTAGGCGGGGTTTGTAACATACCTACATTTAATGGTAGCATTTTCCTTCGTATGGGCCTCATGCCAGTCTTGGTTCTGTTCATGATCGAAACAGAAATCTAGATTACATATCGGAAAAGAAAAAAGAAATGGTGGTCACATGTTGCAAAACTGTTTCATTTTGTCAGAAAACAGCCTCACTTTCAAATATTTCGATCATTACCTTCACTATTTTCTTTGACTTCTTTTTGCATTTTGAGAACATCCTTCTTTCTGCCTCTTTTCCATCTCAGTACTTGAAGACCTGCTGAACAACTGACTTTCCTGAAAAGGCAGGGAATTGGGGGAGAGATCATAAAAGACCCTTAAATGGTCTATTTTTGCTCATGATACAAAGGTAAACATGATAAAGTTGAAATTGGAAAAACATATGAACATTACATAAAACAACACTGCTTCATTAAAGTCAGATCTCGGGTTCCGGAATTTATGTCAGACCAGATGCCTATAGTTTCCCAACTAGAAATAAATTCTTTCATTTTTCACACCATTTAACTAACTGTAATACAAAAGTGTAAACACTAAAGAGCTGAACAAGTTTTGTCAACTTAAACCTACAGAATGGGCAATACATCTTAATCTGGAAAAAAAGTTGTCTGATTTTAGCAGTTTGTTTTAGCTACAAAAGGGCTGTTCAAACTAACCCAGGTTAACGGTAAACAGCTAATAGCAAACATATATCTACAGTATTATATGGATCATGCAAGTAACACATACATTACCTTGCATTGTTTTGTCCCACACAGCACTGAAGAATCCTCCCTTTCATTTAAGGGTCTCCTTACAGTCGTTACCATGTTTTGATTTCTGTCACTTCCGCAGCTGGTCCATCGCGTTACTGTCTCCCCAAAATGTTTGCTTCTGTTTTGCTTTGTGTGTTTTTGCAGCATTTTTCTATTTGCTGGTATTTTCTTAAGTTGCAGTGCATTTGGCCTCTCAGGGCCACCATATGATCTGGCTCTTGACCAGTAGAATTTATTCCATCCATCCATCCATCCATCCATCCATCTAGTTAAGGCTATACTTTTGCTATTTTTCTTTTGTACCAGTTTGTTTACAACTAATACAAGTTTTTATACATTCATTTATTTGGCAAGGAGAGTGCTCACTGATCAAGGTGGAAAAGGTTAGCTTTTTTCTGTTCTGTCTGTTCAGTTATTAAAGGTTATTAAAATGCCAACCTAAAATTAGATCACAAATACATATTACAAATATCACATACAGATAATGCATTAAGTCTTTAGTAGCAGATGTCACTGGACTGATGCTCACATTGCTCTCATATCCTCTATGGTTGGTGCTAAGACACAGAGAAAATATGAGAGAAAAAGAAGTTAGGAGGTACATTA
Source organism: Australoheros facetus (assembly GCA_030220045.1). Lineage (NCBI taxonomy): Eukaryota > Metazoa > Chordata > Actinopteri > Cichliformes > Cichlidae > Australoheros > Australoheros facetus. The sequence continues at coordinate 8,566 of JASGAU010399377.1, forward strand.
ATATAGTGAAAAGAAACCTATGTATCTCCTCTGACTTGAAAACGCAGGAAGACAATAATACAAATGGTTTGACTACCTTTCTTAACATACTGCCATTGGCATTGGATTGGATAAATAACAGAAATGGAGAAATGTAAAAAGACAAAACACACTGCAATGTCATGGTCCTGGGCCGATGGCCCAATGTTTTGAATTCCCTTTTGTATAGTTCTGTTTTGTTGTATTCTTCGGGTTGTGTTTCTTAGTTTTTCTCACTGTTTAGGTTCTCAGTTTGTTATTGTTTTGTATTCAGTTTTTGGGTTTGGATTATTGCTTTTGCATTCTGTTTTGCTTTGTCCTGGTGTTTCTGTGTCTCTGTGTTTGCTTCCCCCTGTGAACTTGTCTTCCCCATGTCCTGACCTCATTTCATGTTTAGTCTTCCTTTGTGTGGTTTCCTTGTGTCCAGTGTTTAGGTTCCCTCTGTGTATCCAAGTCCTCGTGTTCTGTTAAGTCTGCGTGTGCGCTGTGGTTAGTCACTTCCTGTATTATTTTGATAGTCTTGTGTTCCCTGTGCTTTGTGTTTAGATTTGCTTCCTCAGTGTTATTAGTTTCATTTGTCTCACCTGTTGTTCCCGGTTGTATCCACTCTCCCTGATTTCTTTGTGTGTATGTAATCCCTCAGGTTTTCTCTGTTCTTTGTCGAGACATCATAGCATGCTTTCCCTCCGTGATTAAGTTTTGCTGCTGGCCTGCCCAGTCTGTTCCCTGTGTTTTCCAGCAATAAAAGCTGAGATCCTGTGTTTAAGTCAGTCTCCAGTGTCTGAATCTTGGGGTCCTCACCTGTCACACACAGCATTACATGACACTGCAATATCTAAAAAACATCAGTAACAACAACAAATATTGAGTAAAACAAAAAAAATATTGGGATGAAAGTGTACACAAACAGATGATTGTTATTACTCATAATTCAATAAAGTATTAGTATATTACTGAGTCTATATGAAAACTTTTCTAACTAATGACAGTTGTCAGTTTTATAACAAGTTTGTCTGTAATATTTTGTGATATTTGAGGAGTCATAGTTGGAACTTAAATCTAATTTATCTTTTTTCTGTTTATGAGCTCCACGGTTTGAGAGCCTCATCCCTTCCTGCCAAGAGGAAAGAGGAGATCCGCCCTTCAACCACAGAGTTACCTAAATTCAAATTTGGGTTTCAGTTCTGATTATTCATCATGTTCATCTACTGAGAGATTGCAAATTTTCTTCCTCTTTCAAATGGCCTGTGTGGTCACATGTTAAATTGTGGAGGGATCATTTGTAAGAGGAGGTGGTCATTTAATATTAACCAATGATAATGGGGTGAAATTTTGTTTTTCTGTTTTTGTGTTTTGTTGCTCTATCCTGTTTTTAATCTTATAACAAGATGCTGCTTGGTGAGATCATACTAAGTACGCATTTCTTCCAAAGTGACAGAACATTTTGACACATTTCCCACAGTGGAAAAGGCTGTTTGTTAATACCTTTATGGTGTTTCAGTCATTACAAAAGACAGCTGCAAACAGCAATAAAACAGCAGCTTGCTGAGTACCATGCATGCAATGAAAATTGTTTGAAGATGTAAGTAATGGTTTGGGAATACTTTAACAAGTCTAAAAACAAACCTTTGCAATTTTGTAGTAGTTTAATTTTAATGCCTAAGGGGCCTTTTAAATAGAGGTAAAACTGAATAAAGGAATCAAGGGAAAGCATAACACTTATAAATAAATGACCTCCAGTATCAGAATCCCAGCTTTGCTTCCCCAATAGAAAAATATGTTTACAGATTCCAAATAAAGTTGTCTCAAAATGGATTAAAAGCCGAACTAAATGTGTTATATTGTCTATAGGAAGGACATCAACTTGTTTACTTCCTATGCTTGTTCAACTTTGTGCAGGAACAGGAGATTAGATGCCTTTGCATATTGATTTGTGAAATTTAATTCAACCATTTCTAGGTTTGTATTAATCACCCAGGCATTGCCACATGCATGGAAATGATGGCAGAGAAAAAAAAAACGTCATCAGTGTATCACAAGTTACTAAAGGCAGAGGCAAATTGTGGTAGAGTGCACATCAGATTGGTAAGAGAGCTGCAACAATGAAACATTTTCTTGTTTCTTTGTGTCTGCTTGGAACATTTCTACATGCCTTCACTCAACGTGCTGTCTCAGTCTCAGAGTTTCAGCTGGAAGGAGATTATTTGATAGGTGGACTTTTTGACATCCATTATG
>JASGAU010399383.1:3702-15509 GCA_030220045.1 Australoheros facetus
CACCACCAAATTGGCGAAGCACTAACTTTGAGGCTTGAAATCATGGAGCCCAGAAGCCAGTGGGCGATGTCCATCTTTTATGCACAGTCTAAAGTCTTGACCGATATTTGGGTTGGATATCGGTCCGATGCGAACCCAAAAAGCTGGATCATATATCTCTGACAGTGAGCCGGTCTGATCCAATCAGTTCAGTTCTATGTTGACCTGTGCTCACTCAGCAGCAGCGCTAACGCAGCATGGAGGAAGCTAACAGCAGAGGGACAGCAGATTGGAGCTACTTCGCTGTAGCTACACCAACAGCTTCTGCCCATATGTTTGCAAAACTGTTTTCACTTGACTGCAAACTCTGGTCGAAGTGAGCCAACATGACCATGATGCTCTCTCTTTCTCATTCACTTGCTCACTTTCACTCCACTTTGTTGAGTCAGATTTTAAATGAGAAGCTAGAAGGACACTGGTTTGCAAAGTTTTTGTTATACTTATGATAAAATAATGTGTCGTCAAAGCCATCAAATATTTCACTTGTGTGTCCTGTCAGCTCCGAACCTGTGTGAGTCCAGTGAAAACAAATTAGATGAATAACACCAGTACATTATTTTTCACTGTATTTATCTTGGGCCTGTTTTCATCTATTATTTAAATAATACCAAAATTTAGATTCTGTGATGTATTTAACTTTTTTATGTTGTAAAGATTTTCTTTAAGTAGTCTTCAGGAATAGTTCTCCAGGTTTCTTGAAGGACATTCAAAGCTCTTCTTTGGATGTTGGCTGCCTTTTGTTCTGTTCTCTGTCAAGATGATTTCACACTGCTTCAATAATGTTGAGGTCCGGGCTCTGAGGAGGCCAATCCATGACTTATCCATTGTGTGTTTTTCTGTCCATGTGTGTTTTTACAGCATTGGCAGTGTGTATGAGAAAAGTGATGCTGCTGCCAGTGAGATGCTTTCCAGATGGTATTGCATGGTGAATCAAAATCAGATGGCACTTTTCTGTAATTTTCTTTTCCAGTTCTACTGTAATTTGGCATCTCTCTGCATTTTCATCCTGTTAGATGAAGACCTGTGTCAGGTCTTTGCTGGACTCCCCCCCCATTCCTTACAGACAGGCCTTTCAGATACTGTTCATCTACTGTGGATAGTTTTAAAAGCCTGCCACTACTTCCTTTGTCCTCCACTTGTCCAGTTTTCTCAATTTTTTAAAGGCCATACTGTACACCATGCTGAGATATTCCAAGTTTTCAGCTAATAGATCTTTGAGAATCATGTTGTTAGTACAAAAAATATAGTTTTATCTTTGGTATTTGGTATATTGAGCTAAAGAAATGGGGACACATGATGTGGTTTTGCATCAGGCTGATAGTAACAAAGTAACCATTACTTGGGATCATTTTTCAAAAATGCTCTTGAGCAATGGTTCCTTGGAAGCAAAACAAAGAAATTGGGGGTCGCACAAGATTTTTGCCCAGTACTGCATATCCTTTTTGAGTGTTACAGATGCCCCGATCTGAACATGTGGTCAGAGCTATAAAATGACTTTATGTCTGTGTTTAGGTCTGTTCTGTACAAACAAGCACAAGCAGCACTTCAAGAAAAGTCAGCTAAATCAGCAGTCAGACAGTGGAGGACAGTGACGATCCAATAAAGAGTTCAAAGCTTTACGCTGATTTGTTACTAACATTTGTTTTTGACAATACGGCAGTATTTGGGGTTCCAAACTGTGAGATTAAAATAATGTGCCACGAGACACTGTTAGTGTGTGAGGTTCAAAAAAACAGGGGACCCCCCCCCTGCACTTTTCTGTCATTTTTTTTTTAATGTAGTCTGCTAACCCAAGAAAGGTTCAAAGTAAGACATGACAAACAATTAAAAAAAAAAGTGGTGCATCACTTCATCCCATCAGATAAAGTTTAAATTATGATTGCAATTTCTGTGTTTTTCTTCACACTCCACATCAATCAAAACAGGATAAACAGGGATTTGATTGAAGGGTTGATTTTGTGCCAGCAAAACTGCTCACCACTCTGCCTGAATAACTAGGTGCCCGCCAGCCACGAAGAAGCTGCGACATGGGAGCTCTGATCTGAGATCAGAGAAGATGATGTCTGTCAAGTGCAGCTGTCCGAATGAGGGCAAGCAGTTGCTGTTCTTCAGCGGATCGTGACCGCTGGCTGACAGCGTGAAACTCTCGATCACAGGGTGCAAGGTTGGCTGAGCTCTCAGCTGTAGTTGGGCTGAATTTATACCAAGTTGTGGCCACGCCACTCACTCGTGTAGATATGCATAAAGAAAAGGCTCCAGCTCACACGATCCAAGATAAAATGTCCAGCAGCAGCAGAGTTTGTTAGACTCACACAGCAGAAACAATTAATTTATCAAATCAGTATGAAATGCTTTAATTGCATGACACACATCCATAACTGACACACCTGCGCACAGTTACCCCCTGGGGGACCCCAGACGTGTAATGCATGCACAAGTCAAGCCATGCCCCACATGCTTTTTTCACACTCAGCATTCCATTAGCATAAGACACTTACGGTAGGCATCATTAGATTGTGTTTTGGTCCCCAGACAGGCTCTCATTAATTGTGGCAGAGTAGGCAAAGACTCTCAGCAGGGTAAAGACTTTTTCCAAGAAGAACTCTACTTTTGTTTGGGGTTTGAGTACAGTGATAGAAGAATATATATGGTTGTAGATGTCTTACTTATAGAGCGAGTTGTGCTGCAAAAAATCTGTTTTAACAGTCAGGACACAGAGTCACAGCCTGTGAAGGTATTGTGGTGTTGCAACAAATCAATATCTCTTACAAGGGTGAGCAGTTGATGAATTTTAGTCATTATAAAACCAGAGACACTGAAGTTGTTTTTGTACAACTGTGCAGCATTGCATCATCAGGCAGTGTGTGGAGTGGTGGTAAAAGGTTGGTGCTAGAAATAGACATACAACCTTCAGGCTGTAGATGAATTCCTGGAAACGCCTGCATTTTTTTTCCCAGGTCCTTTACTATGCAACACCAACTCGTGACTTCATTGAAGAATGTGATATTCCAAAGACCAAAGGGAAAAAACATGAATTAATCTGAAATGTTTCCTCTGAGTGTAGGAAAACTGTCTATACACTACAACTATTCTTTCCCATACATTTTATATACACACACAAATGTAAAGCGGGCATCTTCTGCTCATTTCTTGTTCCGTGTTTTTTTATTCTTGGGCTCTACTAGAGACAATTTTCATGACTTGCAGATCAAAATAATCCTTATTTATCTTATGTTGGGGCTTGGTGCAGCTCCTCAGTTTATCCTCTGTCTGGAAGAAGTGATTTTCTTCCCCTTCTACCCTCCCCTTTGAGCCAACTTTTTCCCCAATGGATGCCCCGTATAAAGAGGAGGTTTCATCAACAGCAGGTGGGTGGGGCTTTTGTCCTCACAGCCGGAGCTGTGGGCCTGAAGTGGCCATATTCAGGATATCTTTTAATCACTGCCATCATGCAGAGCCAAGAATAGGGAAAAATGCTCTGTCTGAGCATTGAGACTTGTGAATATCAGATTTACACTACAGAGCTACTGTAGGGACACCTGTAAGCCAAGGCGTAGGACACAGTAGGACACTGGTGGTGGCTCAGAGCACATAGAGAGAAGCGGCAGCAAGAACAGATAATAAACTGGTAATTAAATACAAAATTAAGTCCACAACACTTTGCCCGTCTCCAGTCTCTGCACCCAACAGCCTAACTGCACTTGTGTGAGTGACTCAGTCAGACTCAAGAGTGTTTGTGGTGGGAGGTAAGACTCTCCTAGTGTGTAAGAGAAGCTGAATGCTGTTAGTAGTAGTCACCTTCTTCTGTGTAAATGTGCAGATAAGCTGAGGATGCACTGGTTAGTGAAAGCCTGTTGCTACGATAAACCTTATTATCATATGTATTTTTTGACATTATATGAACTCACTATTTTTAACCATCATAGTCAATACTGGTATATCACGACAATCCCACAAACAGTCTAAAAGGTGAAAGTAGACATCATGATGTCGCCCACTGGATGACACCCGTTAGCATTTTGGCTGCTGCCACGCTGTTTTGCAGCCAGACGTTACCTTATATGGATGAAAGGCTGGCTGAGTTATTAACAGACGCTGGTGAAGTTAGAAAGCGTCATTCATGAACTGTATGGGTGCAATACACACACATATCGGCTGGTTAGATATAAATAACATACTGATAAATAACAGTGTATGAGTGGATGAGGCTCAGGAGACACTGATTGACTCCAGCTGCCTGTGTCTCAACACCTGTCAATCAGCAAGGCCATGCCTTTCACTCAGTTATCCAGGTGGATGAGTTACTAAAAACTAGATAAATCCACCCTACTCAGACTTATGAGGGGGGGATTATCTGCTGAGGCTCTGTCTCCTGTACTGTAAAGATGCTTTTTAGCATGGGAGTCTGTAGGGATTGACTCCCTTTTTGGAACCAAGCCTCAAGCAGCACCTAGAGGAGCTGCAGTTTTTGCCACCTCCATGTTGGCTTCATTTTTCTCCTCTGGAGGTTTCCCCTCAGACATCTCTGGTTTAGAGCAGTCTGAAATCATACTTCAAGGATTATTTGCATGTATGTTAATCCACCATCCACCAATGTCACAGTATGTAGGATAATAAGCTCCTTTTAATATGCTGGCGACTCAATCGATAATTAAATTAATAATTAGCTGGTGTCCTAGATCCTTCTGAAAAGAAAAGAAAAAAAAAAGCCATTCAAACTTAGGGCAGCTCAGCCTTGAAGAATAAAAACTCCTTACCTTCAAAGTAAGGAGAAGAAAATCTGCTCATGGCACATTACTGACCCATTATATATTCCAAGTAATTTCTGTCATTTAAAAATCTTACTAACCCATCGAAATCACCTTTTTCAGCTGTGCTGTGAAGCACTGAAGCCTCTTTTACCAAATCCTTAACTTTATTGACATTTGCTCCTTGGAAGGGCACGGATGATTGAGCAATCTCTAAAGCAAGGGGGGTAATAACAGCATACCTCGCTGCAAACACGGCATCTAACAGGAGATTTCCACAAGCTTACTGCTGTTAAACAACCTAATCCACTCTTCAAGTGATTGTTTCCATGGATGAACAGTTTGGGTCACATCTGCTAGTCGTAGCAGATGTCTCACAAATGGATGTTGCGACTTAGCAGCAAATACAAATGACCCATAACGCTGGCCTAGAAATGTCAGTGATTCCAATTTAACCAGCGATACTGCTGAGGGACAAGAGCATTATGAGAGGTGCTTACACAGAGGCACAATATCATCTCTCAGTGTAGTCATGCAAGTCATTTTCACAGCCACAACACCGGAAGATGCCTTGCACAAAACTGACCTGAACTACTGAACCTGCAAAATTATCAGGAGATCTTTACACTTAACTGGTATCCGAGAGGACCCACCAACATTAATAACTCAGAGAAAAAAAAAAAAAACTATTTCGAACCAATCTTTTAGCCTACAGCCATGGCCCTGCTGGACACTTTTAGTCTATTTTCAATCCACTGTTGCTAGGGGAAACTTCAGTACTTGTAATTTCTATGGCAACCCACTGTTCCCAACGCTAGCAGATCCAGTGATTTCTTTGCAAGGATTTTTAATGCATATATTACCCTGGTCCAGTCTTGCCTCCTAAAGCTCGGTTATTCATAGAGCAAATGGAGGAGTGCATAGTGGCTGGCACTTTGTCAATTTGTCATTTCAGCATGCCGGTCACAGCTGACGCTCACAAACATGCTGGCCTGGACCGACGAAGGCGTGCAATTGCATCTGATTTTTAAGAAGCAAAACACTGATTACAAATAAAACTGTTCTGATTCTCAGTTTTTAATGGTAGCTTCAGAAGGTTTAAAATATAACAGGTTGTACAATTATAAAGCAGTGAAAAGTAGAGCCAGACCGATATAGGGTTTTTAAGACCGATACTGATATTTGGCCAGTATACCGGCCAATAGTTTTTTCTTTCAGACACAAAAAACATTTCCCTAACATTTGTTATGTGCAAGTATTTATGAGTCTTTACTAAGATAATATAATAGCGCTGTTTAAAAATCGTGGATTACTCATTCACACTCTGCCCGGCTGTTCAGATCAGCTGCTTGTTGTGTTTGTGTTGTCAACAGGGAAGTTGCAGAGCTTCCTCTGGTGGACAAACTATGCAACTTCCAACACTGATACCATGGCTGAAGGGTGTTTCTTCCATCTCTTCTTTACTTTTTTTAAATTTTCATTTATCTGCCAGTCAGAATAAAGTATTGAAAACTTCAGTCTACATTTTAGGCATACCCAGATATATTAATGCCCAGCCAAGCATATTTGGAGATTCACTAAAGCCTCCACCTGAGAGATCAGTTTACTAGTGGCCAATCCCCTTGTTCTTGTTTTCAAAGTTCTGCTGCTGTTAACTGCAGGGACAGATGGACACTTAAAAACGGCAATTATGATACAACTATCATGGGGCAATAAGCTCCATTACAGACCTCAATTCACTTAAATTCACCAACCTTTTGTGACTAAATCAAATTTTCAGTTATGATTGAATGACTATTAAAATAAGATTAATTCAGATAAAATTATTACTCTGACACAAACAGCTTCACAGTGGCGCTCTAATTCTGTCCTGTGGTATAAATCTATAAATCTAGCATGTCACGTCTAAGTAGTTTGGGTGGGGGTGACCTTTGAATATAGTCCCAGTAGGGATGTCACAACACCAGAAATTTAGTAGTTGGTACCAGAACCAATAGCATTACACAATTCTCGATATCCAATGTGATACCAGGACAAAATTATTATTACACATATTGTCTGCTCTAGTCTCCATCTACCATGGGTAGTTTTTCCTGTGCCTGTGGGCGTCCTTTTTCTGGAAGAATTGCAGCTTCTGTACATACACCGTGACCTATGATACTTTAAAAACAAACAAAATAAAAAATAACTTCCAGAATGTTTCCAGAATTTTGGTATCGATATACAGTACCAGTCAAAAGTTTGGACACACTTACCCATGTGTGTCCAAACTTTGACTGGTATTGTATATCTTATTCACCCTTATGTATGGGTTCTGGCCTTGTCCCAGTGAAAACCAACTCCTGAAATACCCACACTTAGTTTTCAAGTTAAACCTTGGTGCTTGTCACATGTGCCGGTCTTTGACCTTCAGCAGGAAAAAGGAGAGCTTCAAGCTTTATAAATCTGTCCGAGAGAGAAGAAAACTGGACTCTTGAGCACTAAAGAAATGTATGGAGGGGAGGTTTCATGCGCACAGGGTATTATCAAACACTGTAACCTCTTAAGGTAGTTCATCTGTGATTTCCACACTTAAAAAGCATCCAGCCTGAAAGTATCCAGCCTACAGTCTATATTCAAACCCTTCATGATCATAAAATTGAAACTGTTATAAATACTTAGGACTCTGGCTGGATGCTAGACTTACTTTTAAAAGCCATGCGGAACACCTCTTAAAAAAATTAAAGACAAAGATCATCTATATATTTTTATATAGATGTGTTTCTCATTCACATGTTGTAAGATCGTTGCACAATTCACGATTTTGTCTGTGCTTGATTGTAGTGATACTGCTTATATGCATGCACCTTGAAGCCTCTTGATTCTGTGCATCACAGCGCATTACGATTTATGAGTGAACCGCGAAGTAGCGAGGGATTACTGTACTTTCTCTGATTTCACTGGAACATTATATTTACTTATCTGCAACTACTAGATATGGGAATCACTAGACACCCCACAATATGATATTATCACAATACTTCACTCACAATACGATATTACTGCTATTTTTAACAGTTTGTGATATGGTGAGTATTGCAATAACATATATTATGATATATCACCTTTTTCAACTGCAAATTATGTCCCCAAAATTAAACTTTGTCAGTATCCATTTTGTCCAATAAGATAACGTTAATCTCACGTATTTTTTTGCTGCAACATTTGATTGTCAAGCATACAAAACTGTCACTAAAACTTGCCATTGTCTGCTATCAGTCTGCGATTGAATGGGGTCAACTTGGCAATTGTATGTAATGTTTCTGATAGTACAGCAATTAACTGTGATGAATTGTCAAAAAAAAAAAATCACGTCTGTTGCTGTCTACAGATAGAAATTCACATTTAACTATTACTCAGCAGCCTTCCTGCTCTACAGGAATATAACCAGAATACAACCGGCTGACAGCCAGTTGAGTCACCTCAAGTTCTCCTCGTTGACATAGACTCATTCAGGCTGATGGCAACATGTTGGCAATCTGTCTGCATTAATAAATTAGACACCAATTGTTTGCAAACCTTCAGCAATCTCTCTGAGAGTGACTGCAGTCAGTCCAAGTCAGACTGCAACTGTTTGCAGAAAGGTTGCCTCCTATCATGAAACCTGTGCAATGACCTCGTGATCGAAAGTGGTCGTGAGTGTGCAACACCCTCAAGCTCTGGGCAACCATTTAGTCACCACAACTTGCAATCAGTCGCAGAATGTCTCAGAATACAATCATCAGGCAGCCAAAGATTTTTTCTTGTAGATCCAGGGAGGCTGCTGTCCTATTTTTACTTGTGTTACTGAGCCATTAGCTTGCTCTGAATTAGGAGGTCGCTTTGTCGAGCTAAGTGTGTCCCGTGTTGGACGGTTTTTCAGTTGAGACGATTTAATGTGAGTTTGCTTGGCTAACGTTATGTCAGGATGGTGGTGCGTGAGATGAGCCCTCTTGTTTGTAGTGTTCCCTGAGTATTTTCATTTATTCAATAAAATATAAATATTTGGGGCAGCACGGTGGTGCTGCCTCTAACTGCTCACAGTTAGAATACCATCTGGAAGGCCTGGGTTCGATTCCATCTTGGCCCAGGCCCCACCCTCTCTCTCTCTGTGAAGTTTGGATGTTCTCCCCGTGTCTGTGTGGGTTTCCTCTGGGTACTCCGGTTTCCTCCCACAGTCCAAAGACATGCACTTACTGGGGTTAGGTTAACGGGAAACTCTAAATTGCCCATAGGTGTGAATGTGAGTGTGGATGTTGTCTGTCTCTCTGTGTTGGCCCTGCAACAGGCTGGTGACCTGTACAGGGTGTAGCCTGCCTCTCGCCCTATGTCAGCTGGGATAGGCTCCACCCCCACCCCCCACCCCCCCACGACCCTGAACAGGATAAGCAGAAGTGAATGGATGGATAAGTAGTTGGTAACCCATGTAGCAATACAATATTGCCACTCAAAATACTATGCTTATCGACTTTTCCACACCCCCAAGCAACTACTCTGGTACATGTTTTTTTTTTAAATTTGTGATCATACATAATGTGTTGTTTTATTTAGTGGCTGCTTCAGTTTCTGGATATGTTTTGTATACAGGTCTCTCTTGAAAAAGTCAATCACAGTGAGACTACCTGTTTAAATAAAGAATTTAATAATAATAATCTGTTAAATACTGTGTAGGTCAGAAATGGTCTGACCTTCACTGCTTCAAAGTAAAAAGCAATCTTACCCTCGCTGAATATTCATATAGTTTAATCAAAATGAGACATTTTTAGTTTATGCGAGTTTTAGTATTGCTGTTCTTACTAATGCAAATAACAGCATTGACAACGACCATACGCGTGTTCACAAATAGAAGTCTGAGACTGAATTAAACTTTGAGGCCTAAAATCTGTAAAGACCGGTTTATAGAAGAAAGTTTCCTCCACTCAGAGGTTTTGAGCAGTCAAACGGAGCTGTCTGTACTGAAATCATCGAAATATGTTCTGCAGCACTCGAGACAAATGCCAATGGATTATCGTGAACAGGTGGGTCTGAAATCATCTCCGATGGTTTACCATCTACAGCTCGTTTTACATGCAGGTTCTATTAATAGGAAGTAAACACCTACACAGAAACTAGCTTCTCTGAGGTACAAAAGGCCAAAAAAGCTGCTATCTCTGTAGATGAAACTGTGTGCTGGAAACATCCTCATGGATTTGTTGCGCAACCACAGTTATCCTCGCACATGCCTCTTCATCAATCCCGTTTAAGTTTGTGCTGAGATCTGAATCTGTCACTTTACTTTTCGCCTCGGGGTGGGACCAGGTCCTCGGAGCTTTCACTACAGATTTTACAGCTGGATCCAGCCAAAGCTGGCAATTACCCAGCAGTCCCTTCCCACTGCTGGCATGCCTCATCTTCAGCAATTAGCACAGAGGGTGATATTCTACACGCTGCTTTGATCAAACACACGACATGCTGCAGAGGCAGCAAAATACAGCTGAGACGCCCCTAATGAAAGAAAATGAGACGTTATTAATGCTTGATAACATTAATCAGCAAATCGGCGAGCGCTCTCTCGCTCACCGGTGCCACTGGAGTCCCGCAGGGATGCCTCAGCTGGAGGTAAGAAAACATTTGAGATGCACTAATGACTGGAAAGCTCGTACACATCCATCCCGCATGTGAGCACTGCACAATCGCTGAGGCAGCAGCACGGAAAATAGATGGACACAATCTAGCTCCATATCTGACATCAAGTATTAAAGCACCTATTTATTTAGGTTCTTTGGGCTTTTATTTTGACAGAAAGACCAATCAAAGGGCCACCATCGCACCTGAATACACGACTGTAAGCAGGAAAGCCAATTACGTTCCTCAAAGCCGAGCTCATCGCATTGACGTTACCCTCTCGCACTTTGTTGATGTGACAATCAAGCACTTGGGTTTGGCGGGTAGGGGGCGGGGAGGGTGTGCTGTCAATAGTCATTCCACTTGTACACAAAATCCAATTTTTGCAGCTCCTTCATCTCTGCCAGAGCTACAATAGCAGCAGAGTTTGTCAATGGGTTCATCTTTTGCAGTTTGGTTGCCCTTTCTGGATGGATCGATGGATGGCCGCACACTTCCTTAAAAGTCAAAGCAACAAGGTAACCGTGCTGTAAGTATGAGATCAGCGGGGCTCAAAGATCTCCAATAAGTTCGGCGCAACAAAAGGTTGCAGCTGTTCAGTCGGCGCACTCACAGCCAACAAGTCAGAACATCACATCACAGGCTGTTTGAAGATGCTATTCAGGGAGAGTCTCCTTTTTGTGTTGCACACAGCTCTGCTTTTGAAGACACTTCCGTGAAATGGAAAATTGCCTGCACTTATGTAGAGCCTTTTAGCAGTAGATGGGTTCTTACAAAAGTGGTTTTACAATGTGTTTCCCTTTCACACACAAACGGCAGCTGCCTTTGGGAGCAACTTGGGGTTCAGTGCCGTAACTCAAAGACACTCTGGCTCTCTCACCTATCGCCTGTGCAACAATGCCTCCTGACCTTTGAATCATTAATTATAGTTGAGAGCTGGTGTTAAGTCTCCGGGGTGGATTCTTCCACAGCTCTGGAGGCGGTCGTGGAGAGTGAGACGGACGACAAACTGCTGATGTAAACAAATGCACACTTCTCCACAGTAAACTAGCTTTTCCCGCTAATCCGCGGCAAATCCTTCGAGAGCCAACGGGGCCATTTTGGACAGCACCCCATAGTAGTCATTTGCATTCATCAGAGGAATGCACAGGGGAAGTGCCAGACTGAACACAGCATTATCAACAGAAATGATGTCACAAAGCACCCCGAACAAAGCCTCTGTTTTAATTAGATAACACAGTGTCAATTCAAAGGATTCAACGGAGCACGGCGCTCGCTGAAAACAGGACAAATTGGTGAAAGGAAAAGTTGCAGACTGATTTGGAAGCGCTGGATGGACTCAGAGTGGGCAGGAGGGGGTTTCTCAGCTGATAAAGAGTCACCTCACCTGTGATGGAC
>JASGAU010399383.1:15520-28542 GCA_030220045.1 Australoheros facetus
CTGCAGCACTGACAAGATGCACATACTGTACCCAGAGGTTACTGCCTCCACTGCTAGGCTGGAATAATAATGAGAAAGCATAGAGCAGAATATTCATAGGCTGTCACATTACAGTGCTTCTTGAAGAGCAGGATGCATACAATAAGAGGTATAGTGCAAAGGTGTGGGGGGGTGGATGTGTAAAGGACTCCATGCAGACAGGCTTCTTGAAGTGCCTGAGCGCCGGTCAGTTGTTATTAATCACACTCCAGCCTGTAGAGAGAAGCAGACACTTTCCATTCATCTTTAATTAGCTGGGATTTTTACAGGAACACTTGCAGCCGGAGGGTGCACCTGTTGCAGAGAGGACTCTACATGAGTTTGAGCTGCTGCATTAAAACAACATCATCAACATTTTAAAAAATAAAATAAAATTCACAGGCATCCACAGGTGTCCTCCTGCCCTGCAGAGCACGGCTCGAACTCTTTTAATGCCGGGAAATTTAATATGCGCCGTAAACTATTATTAATTCCACCTGTAAAAATAGGTCTGTTCTAATTCAAATAAATAATAATAATAATAATAATAATAATAATAATAAGCAGCAGGTGCTTTTCACTGTTGCGGGCTTACCTTGAGAGTCTCTATGTCCAGAGTAGCCGACTGCTCCATTTTCCAATAGCATTTGTCACACTTACATTATTCCCACAAAGTTGACGCGAACGCATGAATTTCAGTTCCTCCGCCGCGCTGGGTAGCCGCACTTCTTCGCTCTCATTAGGAGGAAAGAAAATACCTGATGTTTCAGGCAGGTTATAATCTTCATATATATTTTAACAGTATATTTAAGTTGTTTAAACTGTATTTTGTACGGAAACCAGTGTCCAAACGGGCAGCGGTCTAATTAACGCGCACCGGTTTGCGCGCTCCCCTCCGCAGCTCGCTTTGAGCCGCTTCGCTCTCCCTCAAAACTCAACCAGCGACAAGTGAGCCCCAATAACCAGCGGGACATCCGCTACTGAAACTTCAAAATAAAAGTCGGTAGCTGGTGACGCCTATTCGCTACTCGGAGAGAGGCAACCACAGCATGTTTTTGTTAAGCTATTTAATTGTCTGCGTAGGCTGTCAGTCATCCACATCATGGTCATGTCTGGAGCTTGAAAAAGCGACTGGACTTCTTTAAAGTTTCTTGAAGATGTTTCACCTCTCAGTCGAAAGGCTTCTTCAGTTCTAAAAGTGTTCATCTTCCCCCATCTTCCCCTGCCCCTCGCATCCTCCTCTGCACATCCACAAACTTTGTAATCTTCCTCTTCTCCTCCTGCCTGGTCGCTCCAACTTCAACATCCTTTGTCCATTATATCCACTGTCTCTCCTCGGCATAAGGCCTCTAATTTTGTCTCCAAATTGCTCAACTTGAGCTCTGGCGGGCTCATTTCCAATCCTGTCCATTCTGGTCACTCCCAATGAAAATCTTAACATTTTCAGCTCTGCCACCTCAAGCTCAGCCTTGTGTCTTTTTGTCAGAGCAGTACATCATAGCAGATCTCACTACCACATTGTAAGCTTTACCTTTCACTCTTTCTGCTATCCACCCCGTCTGGACTCTTTTCTTGTGCACCATCCATTGCTTTGCATAGTTGACCCCTGGTTGACCCCAGGTAATTAAACTCACCTACCTTCATTACCTCCACTGCTTGCGACTTCACCTTTTCACCTGCCTCCCCCTCACTGATCCACTGGTCCTGCTAAAACAGCAATCTAGAAAATGGAAATAGATACTCAGAGGTTGAATAGACTTAACTGAACACAGGGGGATTACTGAACGGTAGGGCTATGCCGAGTAGGCCCAAACGGGTTGGAAAGTAAACCAAACTATCACAAAGAGATGCATAATGGCAACAAAGAGACATAGAACGGGACAAAGAAAGGTTAAACAACCAGAGAAAGGCACACAATCACCAAAATGAGACAAAACTACCTAAATGAAATGTCACATGAACAAAAGGAGAGACAAAACAGACTTATAAGATGCAAAAAGAGACTCTAAATGGTTACAAAGTAATGTGAAACACACAACAGTGAAACAAAACAACACTCAGAAGATTCATTGTGATGATTCATGCCTTTTTTTTGGTTGCGGTGTCTTGGTCCTCGGTGCATAGATATCTCAGCACTTGAGTAAAATTACATAATGTGTAAATAATTGAAATGAACAAGAATTGGAATTTGCATAGCTGCTTACGTTTAACTGTCGCACTCTCGTGTCTTACTGGGACGCGTGAATAGATCAGTGGTTAAAGCTGTTAGTAGTAACTCTCAAGCTCTCTTACAGCGGCTGAGAAAGGCTAGGATACTGTTCAATTTCCGGATTATTCCTCGTGAACTTTGGTTGACTTTAGAGAAGTTAAAGCCCGCTCAACGGACAATACAGCGCAGAAAAATTACGCGTCCAAAACTAATGAGCACATCAAGCAGCAAGCTTCTCATAAAAACCCAGAAGAAAGACGGCAACACAAAAATCTCATTTAATTTGACACTAAAGTATCAGGTGTTTTCTCACTGTTAAAGGGCATCAATTTAACTGGCTCACTCTTCAGCGCCATCACTTCCCAAAGGTTGGTGATTGCTGCTGCCTGCAGGAGGCACAGCGACAGTGCAGCAAAAAGGAGACGGCGGTGTTAAGTGTGCAAAAAAACAAAAACAAAACACAAAGTCAGCGGGACTTTCAGTGGTCATTAGACTGGTCCTGAAATCTGAGATCAATACGAACACGCGTCCGACTTTATGTCACTGACGCTGCAGTCTGCAGAAGTCCAGTCAATTTGTGCTGCAAGTTGCTCCTGCTCATAGGGTTGCAGTTCATTGCAGCATGTTTATGCTCCCAACAGGGGGGTGGAGGGTGTGTGTCTCTGTGTGTGTGTGTGTGCACGCGCGCGCGCTTCAGACAAACGCAATCAACCCCTGAGCTCCCGAACTGAAGGACTAATAATCGACTGTGGCTCATTTCGTTCATCATCGCAGGGATGTCAGACGCCAAGCAAATAATGGCACAGAANCCCCAATGCACTGCACCGTGTGTGGCTTATTTTGGAACAGTGATAGCTGTCAGGAAATTAAGATGTCCTTTCATATTTTCGATGTATTGCACTCGCTGAGGTTGTAGCGGCCAGGTGATAACCAATGTGCGTCATGTAGCCTTCGTGTATTTGAATAATGATCTTATATATCGCTGTTTGTGTGTCCCCGCAGTGCTAAAATCGCCGCTGGAGCCGTTGTGTGTGTTGAAAGCGAAATAAGAGGAGATGTGACCATTGGTGAGGCTGCTTTTATTACTACCATTTAAAAAGAAGAAGAAGAAGAAATAACTGCTGCTGCTTTGGGCTCCAGTAAATCCAGATGTTCTTCTTTCACAGGTGCTAGAACAGTTGTGCACCCCAAAGCGAGGATCATAGCAGAGGCAGGGCCTATAATTATTGGAGAGGGTAATCTAATAGAGGAGCAGGCGCTTATTATTAACAGGTAAGCAATAGGTGCTGTGTGACGATACGTTCTCGTTTCTTTTTTCTGTGTGATCGTTGCATTTCCACTAATTTATTGTCTCTTGTTAGTTATCCGGAGAATATAATGCCAGACTCGGAGGGAGCTGAGCCGAAGACCATGACAATCGGGACTAACAACGTGTTTGAAGTTGGATGCGGTATCCTTTGCAGTAACAATAGCCTGTATATTATTTTTGTTGCTGCTGCTTGATAAGTTAAAATGTTTCTGTAAGATCATTTAGAAACCCTGTTGTCCATATAGAGTTTGTCCACCAGAGGGCACTAACAGGCCTTGGCTTACTGTGTACTATCTACTCCAAACTTCTGTTTTTGGAGTAGCTTTGCGTGATTCACAGTTAAAAATAACTGCGTTTCCATGAAAATTCCTCGAGGTGTCAGGGGTAGTACAAGGAACAACTGGTTAAATTTTGGTGGTGATCTGGATCACCAGGAATTTTTAAAGGGATCATTTACCATTGTGAGGTAGGGACAGTATTCACTTATTTGTGCTATCAAAAAGTTTTGAACCAAAATTGATGAAACTTTGTGGAAATATTCCTTAGGGGCCCAAGAACATATCATTTAATTTTCAAGGTCAAAGGTCACCAAAATTTCTCCAAAGAAAAAACAACCTTTTCTCAATTACTCTTATAATACATAATTCATTCTCTTTTTCTTCATCCATCCTCTTCCACTCATCCTGTTTGGGGGGTGGAGGGGGGTGGCTGGAGCCTATCCTAGTTGTCATATGTCCTGTACAGGTCACCAGCCTGTTGCAGGGCTAACACAGAGAGACAGACAACGATCCACACTCACACCTATGGGCAATTTAGAATCACCAGTTAACCCTACCCTAGTAACTACATGTCTTTGGACTGTGGGAGGAAACCCACACAAACACAGAGAGAACATGCAAACTCCACACAGAGAGGCCCGGGCCAAGGGGGTTTCAAACCCAGACCTTCTAGCTGTGAGGCAGCAGTGCTAACCACCACACCACTGTGGTTCTTTTTAAATAAAAAATACTCACAATAATGCAAAGCCAGCTGCAAACCCTACACAAAAAATCACATGTACAAATACAATTCATATCTCTGCAAATGTTTGTTTTTCTTTGTTCATTTAGTGTTTTTAGAGGATGCTATTAGGGGACATAAACATAAAATATATCCAGACTGTATATGTTCATGTGGATCTCTCTCTTTTTTTTTCATAAAAATATTAAATCGTATTTTACAGTTTTTAAAAGTCAATAAAATAAATTTCTAATCTTTGTGATGTAGTAATTTATGCTGGAGTATCACAACATTGGTTGGTATCTATGGCAGCGTAGTATCGGCACACAGACTATTTGGGGTGGGTGAGGTATGCCCTCTGCTGAGTGCCCTTCTAGTTTTCTATGAATTTTTAACTTGAAGGTTTCAAACTGTGCCCGTTCTTTGAATTATTGTGGTTTAGTAGATAAATACTCACTCGTAGCACTTTCATAAATGATTAAACTTCTGATTAAAAACTCTACAAGGTTTACAAGAAACCACTGATTGATCGCAACCCACACAGCGCTATCGCCACAGGCTAAAGATGAAAAAGCTGCCAGCGTCACCAAGGGGGCAATTTTTGCAGGCTGACTGGCCAGGTTGCCCCNCCCCCCAGGCGTGTGTTTGGCTGAACAGAGCAGGGGTGGGGTGGTGGTGGTTTCCTCTCATAGCCGAGAGGTTTGGGGCAAAGCAGTGCACTGTCTATTTGGAGTTTATGCACCAGGAACTGTTAAATAAACTACATGTTTTGCACATAGTTTGAGAGCTATGAAGCAGAGAGTGGCAGGAAAAACTGTGAGAACCGCTGTTTTAAGCCAGCTTTTTTCTGATTGGCTGTCTCTTTCAGACAAAAGGATTCAACAGCTGGTGGGCGGAGCTTTTGTGTTCACAGCCAGAACTGTGGACCTGAGATGACCATATTAGGAATATTGTACAGAGTAGAGAGAGTAGAAAAACTGTGAAGCCTGAGTACTGTGGTCACAGGGATTACTTGTACGTACTTGTACATACTTGCTGACTTTATTATTTACAGTTTACCCACAACTGTAACAATATATATGACAGAAAGAAAAAGCAGCATGTGTTTAAAAAAAAGCAACAGTATGCCATAATTTGATAACATCTCAGCTGTTCATTGGTTGAAATCCTTAACAATTCTGCCTCAGTCTCTCAAGCTTTGAAAATTGGCGACAACAATGTGATTGAGTCCAAGGGTAAGTGCTGTGTTAGGATTGTGGAAAAAAACAAACTTGTTATGATGTGCTGTGCAAAGTCCGCCCATCATGCCTTTATATTTTGCTTCCAAGCAGCCAGACTTTCTTGTAATTTTTAAAGTGCTCTTGAGCAATATTTCTCCAGGCTCTCTGAAGGTTTTTCAAAGCTTTTCATTGGACATTGGCTGCTTTTTCACTCATTTTCAGTCCAGTCCTTGTACGTGACCTTTTCTGACCACTCAACACTGATCCATAAATCATTCAAGCATAAAGGCACCTAACTCAAGGCACTTTGTTACTAGCAGCCTGTCACAAAAATACATCATTTGTTTCCATTTCTTTAGTTGAAAGTACAAAAATATCAAAGATGATATAGATTGACAGGCATGAAATAGCATTTCTTCATTTTTCAGCATGACAATGATCCCAATTACACTGCCAGTGCAGTATTAGCAAACCTGGATAGAAAAACACACAATATTACACTATTGCACTGTACTATATATTAAAATCAATGCAAAAAATCTGATTTTAACATTGTAGAGTATTTTTGTCATATTAATTCCCAGCTGATCTTGGGAGAAACGTGATCCTGACCAGCGGCTGCATCGTCGGCGCGTGCTGTCAGATCAACACGTGCGAGGTGGTGCCGGAGAACACGGTCGTGTACGGCTCAAACTGCATCAGGCGTGTGCAGAGTGAAAAGCCGCAGGTCAGTGCTTCTCTGACACTCGTCTGCGACTCGCCAAGTTCTGTAGGCTTGTGCGCACATTTGTGTAACCAGGGATGGTTTTATTTATTTATTTGGAATCATGCAGCCTCAGACTCTGCAACTGGACTTCCTCATGAAGATCCTGCCCAACTACCACCACCTGAAGAAGACAGCGAAAGGAAACAGCACGCCTGTAAGAAACTAGTGAAGATCCAGAGGAATGAAATCCCAAGCACCTCCACATGCAGACTCCTTAAACTCTTGCACTTCACTTCATGCCTGCCTATCCTACAGTTCAGTATTTTACTGTCGAATTTTAAGTCTTTGTGGTCATCTTCATTCTGCCATTGAGAACAATCATGTACTACATTTGCACTTTTGCTTTTAGATGAATATTATGAAATGGCAAATGCATTATGCCTATTTATGTTAATGTCTCTCATCTATATTTATAAATGCTCTAATAAAACTACATAAATAATGCAGTAACGATTCAAATAGGATTCCTTTCAAGCTCAATTACTTTATAGGTCCCATATTTTTTGACCACTAGGAGGAACTGTTGAGCAGCTGTTGGCTGTTGGCTTTGTTTCATCAGGTGATGCAAAATATCCAATTAAAGCAGCTTTTATAAATAACACGACTAAAAATATCTGTTTTTATGCCAGAAATACTCATATGATCAAGTTTGTAGGTGGTTTAAAAATAGTTCTTTCAAAGGAACCGTGATTTGGCTGTAAACTCATTTATCATTTAATAAGTGCTATTACTGCGCAAAAGTGATGCCTTTAAAGATAAGGATGGGTGTGGTAGCCCCCTTCTTGGATTTATTGGGTTGCCAGTCATGTGCCCTCCCACCGGAGGTAGCCAAATTGGTGCCGTGGGTGGGTACAGTGGGAATTCCACACAGAGCTTGGTTCATTGTAAGCGACACGGGTGTGGTTGCATTTCTACTGCAGGATGGGTCTGAATAATGCCTGGCCCTCCCCTCATCGTGTCTAAGCCCCCTTTGGAGGGGAGGGTGCTCCCATCTGTACCACAGACACAGATTTGGATGCGGATGGATGTGTGTGTGTGTGCGTGTGTGTGTGTGTGTTTGGTGGACAGTCAGCAGAGCATCACCGCCTGAAACACCTGACATAAAAAGTTCAGAAGTCACAGTTTACAGTTGTTTCCTTTAGCTGTAAAACAAGCTCAAGGCCACTGCCCATGCTGGTTTACAGGGCTGGTGTCGTGCTCAGTGCACACTACAGCAGCTCCCTGTAGGAGGCCCACAGCTGGTGTCACACACTGCCAATACTCATTTGAACATGTCACGGTGGAATCCCACGAGGGGTCCGCATCAACCTGGGAGCTAATTACTTCAGCAGAGGAGTGCAGCCGGGGCCACGTCTAGGCTCCTATCTGTTCTCACTTCTTCAGTTTTGCTTCTTTCTTTTTTTTACCACTACCCTCAGTTTTTATTTTGGGGTGTTGCAGAAGCGTCAGTTTACTTTAATGTGACAAGGAAGACAGATGCTGCGCGCAGTTGCATGGATGTGCAGAGTGATAAAGACCTCATGGGGCTAGTGTGGCCTTTAATCTGCAGTGGGCTCTTACGCTGGCAAAATGGCTGTGATGATAGCAACTTGTGGCAGGAATTTGAGAGGAAGTTGAAACGTGCTATATTTGGAAGCAGCTATTTATACCCCTCTCTTACTGTTCTGTTGTGAAACTGAATTAACCAGCTCCCACTTATTTGTAAAAGCATGCTGCTCTTGATTGCGTGGTATTCACTTTTTTTTTTAATATCTCAAGTCATTATTTGGCTTAAGCTGCAATATGCAGCATTCTTTGAAGGGTCAATAATATCTTAAATAAAGAGAAGCGTGAGATTTTAGGGAAAGCAGTGCTGAATACTGAGAAGGCTGCTGGAAAAAATGTGAGTGCGCACCATTTGGAAACATATCAAGCTACTGCTACAAAGCCACTGTAGCCAGTCATGTTCAAACAGGCCACCAGTTGCTTTTAGAGGATATAAAAGCTTTCTGACAGCTGACCTTTGCATCCAGGTCGAAAAGTGAAATGTGACCTATAGGCCACAGTGATTTCCATTGCAATCCCACAGAAATAATTAATTTCATCACAATGGGGACCCGCAGCCACTGGATGTCATGCCTTTTTAGCCGTGTTAGCAGCCCGGCTCGGTCACTTTGGCTGTGTCGTTTTTGTACATCCAACACTTTAGTTTACAACTAAACACCAAGTGACACAAAGGCTGAAAAGCGCGGAGTGGTATGCCACTCAATGGCATATGTTAAATTCCTGCTGCTCTTGGGTGGTTTGTTACTGGTATTCCACTAACACGAGCCACTTTCCAGTGGCAGGTGCTGCTTGATGCACGTTTAGCGCCAGGAGATCTTTTGCGTGGCAAACATTTCGACTTTACAGTAGGGAAAGCACAGGTGGAATAATTGATGGATCACTTCCTCTGAGTGTCCCAGCGAGCCATTACAGGTTCAAGCTGATTATTACACTCGTGCAACATTTAAAGACAAGTCAAATTTAATTAATTTCAAGTTATGTTCTAAAATTGCACCAAGATGTCAAAACAGCTATCTAAAGACAACAAAAACAGTGGTTGTAATTGATTTGGGGACTGGGTTAAGCATAACCATGTTCTCTGTAACCCATCTGATGAGTTTCCTCTGTATTGTATTGGGTTACAGAGAACATTTTTATGATTTTATGAAACCAAGCAGCAGCCTCCGGGGCTGAAGAATCAGGCTAATGTGGATGCGCCAAAAAAAACTGCAGTTCCTCTAGTGGCCAATTGAGAATGGCGCCAAAAAAATGATTCATACTCTCATGATAAAAAGCCCAATTTTACGGCATTTACAGCATCAAAAAGCATGTTTTTAATGCTGTTTACAGCCTGTTACAAAAATTGGTTTGGGCCTTGCTGGACAATTCTCCCCTTCATACCTCCAACCAAAACTGGAACCAATGTGTGCTAACTGGAGTCACATATTTGGACCTTCCCAATTAGTTTGTGCTGTTGGAGCTGTTTTGGATATTTAATGATATCATCTGACTAACTTTAAGGCTTACTGTGTGGTACAGACTATCCAAGGAATCCAAGGAACAGATACAGTAGGTCCACAACACTTCAGCAGGATTCAGAACTGAACCCTAAAGTCCTGGGTTTACCCCTCTGATTTCTGGCACTCACCTTAGAGCCCAGGTACTGATGTTTCTTGTGAGCCAGAGCCGCTCACAATACCTTGTTTGCCAGCTTTGGAGAGTACAATTCTTGAGATGGCAGGACATCTTAGGCGACCCTGACTGCGACGCTGGCTCTAAATGCTTCCATTTGCCACAGAATATTTTTCTCCCTTGTCCTCCTCTCATCCATTGCCCTTGGCTTGTCTGAGCAATGGTCTTTCTGCATGGTAATGCTAGCATTTACATAAATGAATTCTGCATTTTGCCATTTTTATGTGCACATACGGTATTGAAATAAGCAGTTAACAGACAAAAGACAGGGATGTGTAAAATGAAGAATTGAAGCTCAGCATCCATATGGAGATGGGTCTCCAAGAAGATTTACATACTGTATTCAAAATATCTGAGGACTTCACAAAAACAAGAATCAAAAAACAAGTACAAGAAGTAGCAAAAATTACAATGACCATACAAAATGTATATTCACTGTAAGCTTGGGCCAATGCAACACATGTGCTGAGTAATTCTGCTGGTCAAAGCGAACTGCAGAGAGCAAATGACTTTTTCTTTTTTTTGCCTGAATGTTGTTTAGTAATGATTAAAGGCAGTAGGAAGGAAAAAGGCTTTAGGGCCCTGGTTTTATTTTAGCCTTTTATTAGTTCCACTATACAACAAAAGAGAACTTACTTA
The DNA here is from genome assembly GCA_030220045.1 of Australoheros facetus. Classification (NCBI taxonomy): domain Eukaryota; kingdom Metazoa; phylum Chordata; class Actinopteri; order Cichliformes; family Cichlidae; genus Australoheros; species Australoheros facetus. The sequence continues at coordinate 25,897 of JASGAU010399383.1, forward strand.
GCTTCACATACTTCCCTTTAACCTGTCCTAAGACATTTTAAGACCACTCAACAACATTCAAAAGGAACATTAAAGTGCGTAACATTGACTTGTGTCAGCAATTGGGAATTTAAGCCTGGGAGACACACTTAACACGCCCGTGTTCTCTACTTAACCCTTCCTCTGCCCAATGAACCATAAAAGTTTATGGTAGTATCTATTGACAAAGGTTTGTACCTTTTGCTAAGGATTCTTTAGCGATACACAACTGCAGGCCTGTCTATACATTATGCAGACAGAAAGGTGTTTTGATGAGTCAGGTTAGGCTCATTTATGGACTCACGTTGACCCTATCTGTGTAATCTCAAGAGATTAATGCAGCACAACAATTCATGACGAAGCTGAATTTCTTCAACCCCAACTGATTTTTTTGTTGTTGCTGAAATATTAACCTAACCTTGAATCAACTTTTGAGTCTAACAAAGATTCTCAGAACAAAAAGAAAATTAAATCTGTATAGTGATTATTTTCTACAAGGTGTTTAAATTTCTTTCCACAAGTGATTGAATGATAAGCAGAATATAAATCAAGCTAAATTAAACTAAGGCTTCATTTTTGTGATGGTAGTGTTTTTTTTAGCGCTTGGTTTAGCTCAGCCATACCAGTGGCCATTATATGGTACCAGTACCTGAGCGACTACTGCATTCCTATCAGCCTGAGGTGGAGGCTGATCATTGTGCGCTTGTTAGCATATGCTTGTTAACAGCTAACAGGCTGGTGAAAATGGTGAACTTCACAACTTTCATTAGCGTTGCCATTGTTAGCATGTTGCTACAACTTTTGGCTCAAAACACACCAAAAAAATTGAGTTAATTTAGAATTTGGTTGTGGACGATTTGGTGATTGGGTGGGTCATACGGCCCAATTAATCAGTGGGATGATTAATGACAGGGCTTTTTTTTTTTTGGACCAGTCTCTATAAACTCTGTACAGGAAAATCTGAGTAGATTAGCAATTTCTGAAATACTCACACCATCCTGTCTGACGCCAACAGCTTCAGCAGGTGGTTGTGTGATTGGGTCCTAATGCCAGCCCTAATCAATCTCCACGTATCCCAACTGCCACTGTAAACTTTATAATTTCACATATTCTGAGCTCTTAATCTTATAACATAAATCTAAGTATCTTTGATCCTTTGGACTGCTCACAGTCTACACTTACTAATACATCACTATATAATGTTCTCAAACCACTTTCTCATTTTGAAGTAATAATTAACAACCAACCAATCACCAACAGGAAGCCAGTAAAAGACCCTTTGCTCTTGTCTGCATTAAACCCAACCTGTCTTGATCCACTAATACCTCCGTCACAAAACGTTTACTATTGATGACATCATTACTAGCAATAAACTGGACTTTATGCTTCTTACTGAAACCTGGCCTGATGGCACTGGAAACCGAGCTGATTGAAACATCACCCACTAACTATAATTTTGACCATTGCGCCTGTACAAACAGGAGGGATGGTGGGATCGCTGTTATATATAAAAACATTTCTAATTGGAAATCTTTGTCATTTGAGAATTATATGAGTTCTTAATTTTCACTCTCAATATTCACATTGACAACAGCGACAACTCAGATGGCAAACAGTTCTTCAGGTTATTAGAATGTTTCTCAAAGTCTTTATGATAAGTATCAATCAGGGTTCAGGACCAGTCGTAGCACAGAAACAGCTCTTGCTAAAGTCATCAATGACCTAAAGATTAACAATGACTCAGAGGGTCTCACACTGCTTCTACAAACATTTGTGAAAGAATGGGTCGCTCTCAGGAGCTCAGTGAATTCCAGCGTGGTACCGTGATAGGATGCCACCTGTGCAACAAGTCCAGCCATGAAATTACCTCACTACTAAATATTCCACAGTCAACTGTTACTGATATTATAACAAAGTGCAAAGACAAACAACAAAGACAACAACTCAGCCATGAAGTGGTAGGCTATGTTAAAACACAGAGCAGTGTCAGTGGATACTGAGGTCACCAACTTTCTGCAGAGTCAGTCGCTACAGACCTCCAAACTTCATGTGGCCTTCAGATTAACTTAAGAACAGTGTGTAGAGAGCTTCATGGAATGGGTTTCCATGGCCGAGCAGCTGCATCCAAGCCTTACATCACCAAACACAATGCAAAGGATGCAGTGGTGTAAAGCACACCGCCACTGGACTCTAGAGCAGTGGAGACGTGTTCTCTGGAATGACGAATCGTTCTTCTCCATCTGGTAATCCGATGGATGAGTCTGGGTTTGGTGGTTGCCATAAAAAAGGTACCTGTCTGACTGCATTGTGCCAAGTGCAAAGTTTGGTGGAGGCGGGGATTACGGTGTGGGGTTGTTTTTCAGGAGTTGGGCTTGGCCCCTTAGTTCCAGTGAAAGGAACTCTTAATGCTTCAGCATACCAAGACATTTTGGACAATTTGATGCCCCCAACTTTGTGGGAACAGTTTGGGGATGGCCCCTTCCTGTTCCAACATGACTGCACACCAGAGCACAAAGCAGGTCCATAAAGAGTTTGGTGTGGAAGAACTTGACTGGCCTGCACAGAGTCCTGACCTCAACCTGATAGAACACCTTTGGGATGAATTAGAGCGGAGACTGTGAGCCAGGC
>JASGAU010399390.1:6730-33020 GCA_030220045.1 Australoheros facetus
GATTCTCAGTTTTTTTCATTTGCCTGCATCTTATTTTTTTAGATATAAGTGGAGTTGTACAGTTTTCAGGATGCATGTCTAAATGCCTTGAATAGTATCTGTACTGATATAAAATCTGCTGATCTATTTAATGACACCATAAGTGCATTTGTTCCAGTTACTTACCCTTTTCTGTCCATCTAGGATGATTGACTGGTTATCTTGGCCTCTGGCCCAACATGTAGATACCTGGGTCATCGCTCTCCTGAAAGGACTGGCTGCTGTTCAGAAGTTCACTATCCTCATAGATGTCACTTTGCTTAAAATCGAGCTGGTTTGTAATGAGAACTCCTCATTTTAGTTTCTTATAGATGGAAACTGTATGCATCTTACCTAAGCTTCTCTGTAAATAAATGTGTTCACCCATAGGTATTCAGTCGTCTGTGGTACCCCATTGTGCGGCAGGGGGCGCTGGCTGTGCTCTCTCACATGGTGCTGAGTTTCCAGCACTCTCCTGAGGCCTTCCATTTGGTAAGGGGGTCTCTTGTGTCCTCACAGCCCATTTCCCTCTCATATGGCCACTTTATTGGTTTTCTCATTTTCATCTCTTCTGGCTTAAATTACTTCAAAGCTGCATAGACGTCTTTTCCCAGAACTCCAGGCTCGGCACCACTCTCTCACTAATGATGTGTGAAGCACTTAAATGCAGAGCAATGGCCCTTGAGTTGGCCAATTTCATTAGATTCTAAAAACATGAATAGACTCAAAAATACTCAGTAAATGAGACCTCTGTGGGGTTTCTGATGTGCAGCCACCCCGTGGCTTTCCATGCTGCAGATTTTTATGATTAATGTTAGCTGTACCTTCCGCTGTTTTCAGCACCATGGAGTACTCCAACATTTTTCGCTTCTCTTTATTCCCCTCTTTCTCAGGTTGTTCCAGATGTAGTAGATCTAGTCCAGTCCCTAAGGACAGATGGGCTCCCCACCAGTAAAGCATTCCTGCTCCAGTTTACTGAGCTCATACACTGCATGATGTACCAGTACTCTGGCTTTCCTGACCTTTATGACAACATACTGGAGGCCATCAAGGTAACAAAGTGGGGAGAACACCTGTTTCTGTGGTAGGATTTAGATATTTCAACAAGTAAAAGTTTGTGTAATACATTAGGCCCATGTTTTATTTATTTAGATAATCAGAAATGACACTTGATATGCAATGGAGAGCTTCAGTTAGACGTTCTGTTAATTTTGCTTTACAGTTTTGCTGTGTTAAAGATGTCTCTTCTCTTTTCAGGATCTCCCAAAACCTGCAGAAGAGAAGATCAAGCTGGTGTTGAATCAAAGTGCCTGGACGTCTCAGTCCAACTCATTTTCCTCCGGTCCGCTGAGGCAAGCTGGGAAGTCTGAGACGGGCAAGACAGGCCTGGTCAACCTGGGGAACACCTGTTACATGAACAGCATCATCCAGACCCTCTTTATGGCCACAGAGTGAGTCAAATTTCCCTGTTGTGGGATCATTAAAGTCTTATCTTATCTCTTATCTTAAAATCTGTAAAACCAGGAGTTCTTTTGAAATTAAAAATTAAACGTGAACTTTTTTTTTTTCTCAGTTTCAGGAGACATGTTTTATCGTTGCATCTAAACAGTTCTAATATGCTAATGAAAAAGCTTCAGCTCCTCTTTGCTTTCCTCGCACACACTCAGGTTAGTGTTGTCCTGTAATATAGAGCATTGTTGCTGGAGAATCACAACAGTGGAGGATAATGTGTTTGGTTCATTTGTGTTTCTCTGTCCTACAGAGGGCAGCCTATGCTCCCAGAAACTTCTTGGAAGCGTCTCGGCCTCCCTGGTTCAATGTGGGTTCTCAGCAGGACTGTTCAGAGTACCTCAGATTTCTTTTAGACAGGTATTGAAAATGGATTGCTTGCCCATCATTTGTGAATTCCTGAAAGCAGAATGAAATAAATGTACATGATAAAGCCTGTTCTGTTTATGCTAATTGTGTATGAATATGATTTGTAAACTGTATTTTCTTTGGACTAAAATGATAATACTAGCGGCTCGGTAAGAAAGAAACAGCAGTTGCACAAATTTTGGATTTTCACCTAAAGCTGATTGTGCCGATCTTTCTGATCTCAAGGTTACACGAGGAGGAGAAAACCCTTCAGGCTCTGGATTCAGCTAAACCAAAAGCTGCTTCCCCAACTGACGTGAGCTGCAAAGACCCTGCAGGTCCGACACCTGCCGAGGTAAATGGACAGACCTGTTTGACTCCGGGAGAAACCAGACCTGGAGATGACAGGCGGACTTTGATAGAAAAGCTGTTTGGTGGGAAGCTGATCACAAGCATTCGCTGTATGCAGTGCAACTGCATCTCTGAGAAAGAAGAACCTTTTACAGACCTCTCTTTGGCCTTTTGTCCATCTACTACTTTTCAGGATAGTCCTCAATCACAAGGGCCCTTAGAAGAGCCCAGAGTTCTCTGTCAAGGATCTGTCAATGGTGGCAGTGAAGTTCCTGAGCCAGGCTCGGCCAATGCTCCGGCTAGCAATGCCCATTTTGTGCCAGTAACAAATGAGCCTCCACTCTCCGTGCCTGACCTGGTAAATTATTTTCTGGCTCCAGAAATCCTTGATGAAGACAATGCCTATTTCTGCGCGAAGTGTAGCTCCCTCCAGCGGGCAGAGAAGACCATTAAAGTGGTGTCTGCCCCTGAGTACTTGATTCTCACCCTGCTGCGATTCTCATATGATGCCAAATGCCATATCCGTAGGAAGATTCTGGACAATGTCACCATCCCACCACTCATCAGACTTCCTGTGCATGACCCTCCAATACCTACACGGTGCTCTTCTTCTACCTCTTCTCCTCTGCAAGTGGATTCTCCTGAGAGCAGTGAGAATCTGGCCAAGAAACTCAAATCATCGCAACACGATGAGGAAGAGGAGAAGGCAAGGATAGATGGAGCAGAGGAGATAAGCAGGGATGTTCAGTCGATCCCCTATGTCCTCAGCTCGGTGGTGATGCATTCTGGTATATCTTCTGAAAGTGGCCACTACTACTCTTATGGATGTAACATTAATGGAGCAGATTCAGTACAGCAAACAGCAAACCAGTTTAGCATCAAAGAGGATTTAGGGAATGGCCAGGCCGAGGGCAGCCTCTGCACCGGCTCAGCTCCCTCGGTTTCACAAGAACAAGGCGGCACACTGCATAATAGTGGCCAGGAGGGAAAAGATTGGCTGCTCTTCAATGATAGCAGAGTAACATTCACATCCTTCCAATCAGTGCAAAACATTACTAATCGCTTCCCCAAGGACACTGCTTATGTGCTCATGTACAGGAAGCAGGAGCTACCAGGGCAAAGCATAAATGGGGGCCTAATGGCAAATGGAATGAGACTGAGTGCAGAGCCTCCTCTGCAAAAAGAACTGCTGGATGCTGTTATCAAAGACAACAAGCTCTATTTACAGGTACGTGAAATGTACTTCCACATACTGGTGTTATGTTATGCTTTCAAACTGTCATTGCCCATAAATTCAAGTGTGAGATGATTAACGCGTGTTAAATCTGTAGTTTATAAACTCACGGGCTATTTGGGTGGAAACTGTGCTTGTTTTTCCTTTTTTACACAAACATGCCTTAACATCATTAACAGTAACACTTCTAAGAGGGAAGTTGTTCTAAAAGTCAGACAGTCACTGAGGTGGAGAGCGGTAACGGGAAAGCAGACCGTGGTTTTACGGATAACTTGGAAAACGCACTGTGTAGGAGTTTTTATTTGGACTGCACTTGAAGCCAAATCTGAACTGTCCTGTTACAAGATGTGAAGAGTAATTTCACGAGTCATTGAGCTGTGCTCCGTTGAGTTGACATTCCACCACTTTTATTACATCTGCAGTAAACTTCCTCTAGGGGGTGCTGTAATGACATGAAGTGAAAGCTCTGATGCACTTTCAAGCACATGTAACTACACTGCTTCTTTGGCGCAGCAAAATTGAGTCCTGTTTGTGCTTCAGTATAGTTCATAAGTTCATAATCTCATTTGGAAATCTCACCTCTCTCCCCGGCATGCTGTCATTAGGAACAGGAGCTCAGTGCTCGGACCCAGGCTCTTCAGGCCCCGTCATCCTCCTGCTCATTCAGGCCCAACGGTTCAGATGACAATAACCCACCAGGGAGCTGCGGACCATCTGGTGGAGGAGGAGGAGGGGGAGGAGGCTTCAATACCATTAGTAGACTGGTCTTCTGAACTAAAGGGGAAAAAAATGCTGCAGGAAATCCAGATGAACTGGTGCTAAGGGAGTCCTGGGCTGATCCTACAGGAGGCTGAATCGTCTCACTATATATAGCATAAAAGGAGCACTGAAATGATCTAGCAGCACACACACACACACATCAGCACTGGTTCTGATTCTTCATTTGATTTTCTCTAACTCTTAAAGTTTTGGTTAGTCTTCACATATTATTATTATTATTTATTTTTGTGATTGAAAACATTGTAATCTTCTGTTAATCCTGAAAAGTTGAAAACTTGGGGTGAATATTGCTCACTGGTGCAAATATATTTCCTTCTTAAATGAAAGAAATATGACAAAATATGATTTGACAAATGACTTCAGATTTGTCTTCTAATAAACGTTTTCTTTGATACATAAAAACCTGTTTTAGTGTAAAAAAAAAAGTGCTCATATTTTTGACTTTGTTTACTATTACCTCATACCCACACATGCACACAATACAGAAGAAGGTTACAATAGAGATAAAGGCATTCATCTGTGGGCTATACAGATTTTTTTTTTTTTTAATTATACTTTTTACTTGCAGCATATTGTGAGCTGTGGCGTTTCATTATTGGGGATATTGTGCCTGGAATGTGTTTTATAGGTCTCTTACAACACATGCAATAAATGTACATATGACTTCAAATAAAAGAACTTCAAATGAATCACAAGGAATATATGTGGAAATCAAAACTTCATAGAGAAAATATTCAAGATGAGGGCGCTTTCATGATCTGGAATAATCTAGTGGGATCTACTTGTGCAAACTGATTTCACTACAGATATCTGACAGCATGTTTTAATGTATTCTGATTTAATGATTCAGACTTCTGTGTTCATAATGACTTGGATGTGCCTTTTGATATTTAATACAGGGTTTTTAAGAATGAGTTTCTTTTAGTTTACACCTCAGCGGTACTGTATTAATATCCGTATTGGCTTCATTTCCCCCTGCAAATCAGTATTTGCGGTATAAAAGTAACCACGTAGGTTAAGGTAGCTATTTTCCGTGGTATATTAGCAACGATACGGACAGATATCAGTGGTATCCAGTATGTAATAAAATGTAACATGGCAACAGAAGGCATGAACATTTTTTTAAAACCTCATTTCTTTCTTTTTTAAAATTTTTTATTTGCACGTATCAAATAGTGTATCATTATGCTGAAGCTTAATTCCATGTATGCAACACTCTTCTTCTCAGAATCAATATATCAACATTTCCACTGTAAGGAATATATTGACCACTTGGGCATTTGGATCTGCTGCAAATGAGTGTGTGTGTTTTTTTTATTCTATAAATAATTTAGACAAAAAAAAATAAATGTTAGATTTAGGACTTACTGAAACTGCCAACCTCAGAAAACAGCTGAAAAGGTTACTTTGAAAAAAAAAAAAGTAAATGGCTTTGTTGATTAAAGTAATCAAAGAATTTCATGTTGTTGCAGAATTCATCAAAACATGCTGCAAATCCCCTATTTTATGCTTCGATTGCAAAAAATGGTTTTGCTCAAAATGGAAGTGAGTGCACTCAAACCAGTAACCAAAAAGGGAACTGGAAAATCACATGCCGTCACATACTGTTCCGACAGGCAAATGATTGTTTGTTTGTTTTTAATGCAGCGAGACCAAATCATTAGCAAAGGTGTCATTTTTTACACATTTTTAATTGATGTGGTAAATACACTGCAGTAGCACTTGAGCTTTCAACGGACATCAGAGAAAAGAGAAATCTCAGACTCAGTTTTTAAACAAGCAAACTGTGGCATTTTTCTCCTCTTTGTTTTTGGGGATGTATCTTAAATATTCTGTAACCATTCAATAGGATATTAGTATTTTAGATTATCTGCAGACAATCTAGAACTCTGCTGGTACCAAATCTAAGGTCTGTTTGTTTTACTAGGTAATACTGAAAAGCTGAAAACAGATAACAGAACCCACATGAAGTAAATTAGTACACGTACATCTTTAATTCATAAACTAATAGAACATAAAAGAAGGTACAGCTTAACTCCGGGGACTCAGGACCTTTGCTGTTTGATGATGTGACACATATGGTATCAAAAGGAATTGACTGGAATTGGTGTGTTGTGTCTACGGCCTTTAATTGCTCCCTGTTTCTTCATCAGTACTAATGCTGTGAAAAGAGCCAATGTGTTCCTAGAATGGAAAAGCCATTAATCACAGGGAACATCCATTCAGGGAAGCATAACCATTACAATAGCATTCCAATAAGATTCTTCAAATTCCACTCGGATTCCATGGGAAACATGCCTTTGCCAGTAGGATGAACCAGTTATAGATGGTATTTTGGTCCTGGAAGAGTGGCGTGATTTGGTGAACCACATCCAGACTTATAGGAACAAACATTTCTAACAGCTCTGGTGTTGGCTCTGTGGAATATTGGATTTAAATAGACGGTATGGGAAACAGATTTAAATTTAGAGGCAATCGTAAATAAAATACACACTGGGGAAACGTAATCTATAGGCATGCATTCATAGATTAAAAAAAAAACGTAAATATATCACGGAGCGCACTTTTCTTATTTTAAAAATGATTGTAGCCGTCTGTAAGGACTGCAGCAGCATTGTGGATAGTGTAGTCTAGACGTGCAGTGATTTGGGACTCTAGGGGTTGAGGCGGGTCCTTTCTTTTGTCTTTTTCAGCTTTCTGAAGCCACTTTTTGTCTTCACCCAGAGGTGCGTGTTGCTGCATTAACATTACGTTTCACCTACAGGAGAAAACAAAACAAACCCAGACTACGCTCGTATTGTTTTTTTAAGGGACAGGACACAGAGAATTGTTTGAACTACATGTCCCATGGTGGAAACTCTACAGTTTTCCCTGCACGCCGCCGCCTCTCCAGTTTGTCCTCTGAAGATCTGCGCGAAGCGTCCGGAACAAGGATACAACTTCCTACTTCGAATTTCAAAAATAAAATTTAAAATAACGTCGAAGCGTGTGTCGTGAACAATAATATTACTATGAAGGAAATATTCTATAGCGCAAAAATGAAAATATATATGTTCTTCACAAAAATGTAGCTTTTAACAATTTGTAAAACTAGCAATTGCTCTAGAATATCGCTTAGATGAGAAAGGTCTGATACGTCTAATGTCACTCGAGACTGAAATAGCAAGTTGAACAATTTCTTAAGCTAACAGCAGCTTGTGTATCGCAGTGATAAAAAAAAATAAATAAAATAAAACTCCTAACTTCCGGTCTTGTTGCCCCTGCGGCCGTTAGCTTAACACAGCCATGTTCCAGAGGAGGGTGAGTTTAGGGAAAGACGGAGCCACCCTGTCAATCACAATTAAGGAACCATGGGAGTAAACTGGTAGGAAAGCTCGGCGAAACCACTGTGTTTACGGTCGAGCTTGTTTCATTTTGCCTTCAGACAGTAACTATGCATCGGCACAGTGTGGGACATTTGCCTTCGACCTCTCCAACTGGGAATCGCTTCACTTTGACGGGAATTAGCATGAGACGTTAAATATAACAACAACAACAAAAAAACTTGCCGACTTTCAGTTGTCTGCGCTTGTTTTTTTTTTTTTCTTTTTTGTTCCCACAGCGTTCGCATTGGAACAAAATACAAAAGTCACCATTGATATTTGTTCAAAAGGCGGTGCCGCCGGGGTTTATATTTACTCCAACCTAAGGAGACGCACGTTTGACTGTAACTCGTGGAAATCTGGTCTGTGCATTTCATAGAACTGCCTTCTCGGCGAGTCGACTTTCGGAGGAGTGACGGTCGGTTATTGCACCTTTAAAAGCACACACGCACACACAAAAACAGCATTTTTTAAAAACTTTATATTCGACTTCACCGCCTGAGCCTCATGTCAATTGCTGTTTTTCCAGGTATAAAGAAAAGACACTCCCGAAAACAAACCGAGCCAGGCGTCAACCCGGGCTCAAAATCCAGGGAGAGCGAGAAAAGGAGCAGAAATGAGTGGGGGAGAGGTGGTGTGCTCGGGGTGGCTGAGAAAGTCTCCTCCTGAAAAAAAGTTGAGACGTTACGTAAGTGCACTTTATATCCTCTTTGTTACGTTGTAATAAAGTAACATGTTAGACAAAAAGAAAAGTCTGCATGCTTTTCCCTGGAGACTTCCCCGGGTGCTGACACAGACGATGTGTAGGCCTCATCTTGTGGGCATTGTAGCAATCAGCTTTGGCTTCTTTTTTCTTTGCTTTTTTGTTGTTGTTGTTGAACCTGAAACCGTGCTCAGATCGTCTTGTAGTCCCCTTAAAAGTTAAGTAACTTAACCATGACTTACCAAGTTTTGCTCACGGGAACGTCAGCGGGGCGCATGGCTGTTGTTTGGATGGCAAACTTGAGACTTTGGCAGCATTATCTCGGGATAATTTGATTGTCTTTGACCAGTAACGCAGCGCATTGATTACCTTTTGAAGCCACGCAATCAAGAGTATCAAAGGTGGTCGATGGCCATGAGGAGGGTTAAATGATTTACAAATCAGCTGCACAATCCGAGGTAGTTGTAGAGAGTTGTGCATCTATATCTGTCAGTGTTTACATCCCAAAGTTGACTTATCTGTGACACTGTCAGTCTCTACTCACACCTGCCATTCAGTGTTACAGATTTTAAAATGATCAGTTATGACATGCCATTGATTTTTTGCCCCACACTTGCAGTGTAACTGACACCATTTTATGTTCCTGTTCTCTCTGTTTAATTAGTGTGCTATTGGAAGAGCCTCTTACAGGCAGCTAAAATAAATAACTTGATTAGTTGCTTGTTAGCTGTCAAGCCCGTATGATTTCCTGGTGCATGTCTTCCTTATTGATACAAGAGCTGTGCGATCAGAGGAGAAATGTTTTTGTTGAAGCCAGGATTTGCATAAAATATACACACAGAGGCAAGGTTCATTAAGTGGCTGTATTACATTTATTACAGAATAAGGTTTTATTTGATGAGGAGTTGAACAAAATCCCTGTTCATAATTTAACAGGGCACGTTCACCTGGGTCCTTAATGCATAACAGTGGGGGTTCATGCTTTACACTTTATAGTGTTAGCGGTCACCTTGATGCACAGTACTTGGTGAGAACTTGATTATATTCCTGCTTGAGATCATTTTGAAACGAAGACTCCGTTCATGTCTGGAATTAAAGCTGATCTTGAATGATCTAATCAGAAATGGATAGTCCTAAGCATGTGAGTTCATACATGGCATCAGAAAACATCTACACATGTCTCTCTACTGACTCCTTGTAATTAAGTCTCACTGACCCATCACATATAAATACGTGACGCAGCATGGGAAAAGCCAGCCAAAGATGCAGACTGTGCACAAAAATGGTCAAGCAGTGACGCAATCAAGAAGAACTGGACTTTCCAACACTTGCGATGTTTATCTTAACTTCACTGTCTGCAGATAACTTGCAAAATGATGTCTGAAAAATGTAGTTTATTGATACATAGAGCATAAACTGCAAATAAATGATCAGACTATTTTGCCATGGGTCCTCATCCCGGAAACCTCTCAGCTATGAGGGGAAAACAACCAGTGAGCGCAGCCACGTGTGCTCAGTCGTGAGCATTAAATAGTTTCTTGTAAACCTGGTGTAGGCTTTATCAGAAGTTTAATCATTTATGAACGTGCTACAAGTACATTTTATCTATTTGCTTTGCAACTAAACCACAGAAAATTCAAAGAATGGACAGAGTTCGACATCTTCAACTCAAAAAAATCACAGAGAATAAAGAGAGAAAAATAAATCACCTTTCGGATATTAATCTAGAAGTTTTGAGAATTATGTGCAGGGTCCAATTTTGTGAACCTGCATCTGCCTGCACCGGCAGGGCTCAGTACCGGGACTGATCTCTTACCTGCAGTTATCTGGTGTGGCCATGATGAATAACACCGTTTGATCTGATTAAATACACTTCCTCATCGTAAAGATTGGTTTGGTTTTGTTTTTAGTTAGACTGTTTGTCAACAGCCTTGTGCAAAACGAATGGCTAATAAATGAAACATGAAACAGCAGCAATGTAGCTCCTCATATTGATTCTTTACTTACTTTAATCGAACTGAGACAGCTCACAGTGCTGGAAAAAAATCATACAAAATGGGACAGTTAAATATACACTTATATGACAAAAGGTGTTATTTCGTCTTACTTTGAAATAATTTGATATCTGCATTCACAGTACGAACGTTAACATGACCCAAAGTTGTTGTTTCTCAGGAGACAGAAAAAACAGCAGTGGGTATGGCAACTAGCTGCTGAAGTTGTGTAACTGTTTTCTGGAGATAGTGTTTCAAGAACCCTGGGAGAACTCGTGATTTTCTGAGGTAGAATTTAAGCTGTTTAAAACTACTAAATTATAGGGTTTTTTTTTTATATCTCCATAAACCACAATGGTCTCTCATTTGTTTTTTGCTGTTTTTTAATGTTAAGAAAACATATTTTGAATTTATGGTTGGCCTTTGCTGTTAGTTAAACAAGGAACCAACTGCAAACTGCTCTCCTACATTTTGGGCCTTTATCATCACATCCATGTTTGTGTCTTTCTCTGCCACAGGTAGTGACATCCACTAGTTTAAAAATATATATATTTCTTTTTGACTTTTGGAGGACTTAGCTATTAGTGTAACAGCAGAGGTTAAACTAAATCTGTGAGAAAAATACAGATTCAGGTTGTGGGTTATGATTCTGCCTCGTCATTGTTCGCTCTTATTAGACACTGCTTGACTCGTACAGACTGAGCTCCTCTGGATAAACTGTTAAAGTTGTTAAATCACAGTTGTTTTTCAGCTCCGATTTAACAAGTGACTAATACTCTGATCTAACTTTCAACAATGCCCTCTATAGTAGTGCAACAATCTAAAATCTAAAAATACTACGGTAATCAAAACAGCGGGGTGGGTTGAGCAAGCTTGGTCACATGAAGCTGTGTAATTAGTGGAAGTACTTACAAGCTGTTCACATCACTAGATATTAAGTCTAATAAATACAGAAGTTGATTCTTTTTTTAAAAAAATGGAAATGATTCAGTTGGTTATGAAGCACAAGAGTTTTTCGTGGGATTAGTGGAGACTTTAGTTAATGTCTTGAATTTTTACTTCCTTGCGTGACACAGCTGCTGCTTCTTCCTCTTCTTCTTTTCCCTTCATGGGTCATCACAGTGGATCATCTGCCTCCCTCTCACCCTATTCCTTGCATCCTCTTTCTGTCACACCAACCCTCTGCATGCCCTCCTTCAGTACATACATTAATCTTCTCAGTGCCCTTCGTCTTTTCCTCCTGCCTGGCAACTCCATCTTCACCATCCTTTGTCCATAAAATCCTCTGAGTGTGTCCAAACCATCTCAGCCTTCCCTCAACCTGCGCTGTTCAGTCCCAACAAAAATTTTAGCGTTTTCAACTCTGCCACCTGCAGCCCCACCAGCGCTTTTTGTTAGTGCCACCATCTCCAAATCGTACATCATAGCAGGTCTCACTACCATCTCGTATAAGTTCCCTTTCACTCTAGCTACTATCCTTCTGACCCAGCATTTAGTGTAACAGCACAAAGGTCAGCATATGTTAAAGCTGCAGTGTTGATAAAACAGCCATGAAAAAGTAAGGTGGTATGGGTAATATGTTGTGGCCATTTTCTCAATGATCCATCCCTTGATTTTACAGCAGAGCTCTTTCACCCCGTCCAAAACCCCAAACTGACCGTTTAGTTCAACTTGAGCCAGGATGATGGAAAGAGAGCATTTGGTCAGGAAGATGTATTTAGATTAAGTAAAAGTTGTAAGTTACTGCAGGTGAACCTGCAGCTCTCCCCAGGGCATTTTGTAATGATTTATTTGGTTTACAGCTGAAATAATCATGATCTCAATATTTGCCACAATTGAGTAGTCCTGGTTTAAACATGGGTTTGTTGTGTTTGGTGGTAATAATGCTATATGATGGCTTTTACTAACAAAGTAAGAATAGCTAGAGTATTTTTTGTGGTAAAATTACATTAGTTACATTGATAAACTTAGTGGCTTGCACTGATCTCCCTTAAGGGACCAGAATAAATTGAAATTTGTAGACTATTTACTACTGAACTGATGTGGGTATTTTTTTTTTGTAGCCAAAATAGCTCAGCCTGTAATGAATACAAAATATGCCATAGGATCAGTGCATCCTTAGTTTCAGAGTAATTGAATGTGCAGTTCAAAGTGGTTGAGGAAGAATCAACACTTCTGGCAATTAATGTGTTATTTAAGGAGAGCTTGAAGGTATCCAACCACTTTGTAGGACTTTTCCCAGTTGCACTTTGTTGTAGCTGTATTCTCAGTGGTTTCCTCCTTTTTCTCCTTCACTTCTCTTACCTAATGTGCAAATTTGTGTTGATGCCCACAAGTGTAAGCATCCTTAAAGGAACAGCTTAGAGATGGATGTCTTCAGGACATCTGTTGTGTGTTGTCATATGGGCCCGAGGAGGTGCAGAGATAGAGTTGCAATGTTGCTGTCATCGTCGCTCAGTTAAAAGATGTATCTCAAATAATTCTTCCACCACATCATGGAGGTATTGCTGCGAACACTAAGGCAATAAATAAGGATAGTTATTGATAACAGTTTATTGATACCAATGCAATTATTTAATCTGCTAAAAGTTTGTTTTTATGGATTCCCTCATTGATTCCTGATCAGTATTTTCTATTGGGGAAACAAATAGATCTGCACAGGTTTTCAGCTTCAATGTTGCTGTTCGTTATCTGGGTCTAAACTAGGTATAACACCGTCATTTCCTTGCGTGCATTTCCGAGTACTTCCCCCAAGTTCGTACAAAGAAGCGAAAAAACTAGAGGGAAGAATGTGTTTGCACCCTTAAAAAAAGAAACTGACCAGCAAAGAGTAGGACCCAGGAGGGGAAAAAAAGTCCCAGCATGTAAAACACAGGGAGACGACTGAAATGTAATTAACACACGCAGTGGACCTGCACAAGCATAAACGTCTAGAACAACACTGGCCACTTAAGTAGGTTATGTCGTAGCTCTACAAAGACCAAGCGCACAAGTCTGAATCAGAGGTAAGCTGGAGGAGGAGGCTGGGGGACAGGGAGGTCTGGGCTCCATTGCTCAGGATGCCGCCCCACAGCCTGGCCCCAGATAAGTGGAAGAAAATGGATGGATGGATGTTTGTATTGTTTTGTCATTTTAGATTTTAACTTCTATTGAGCTACTTGTCATGAATTGTAGAACAACATGCATCATTCATAATGTGCGGCACAATTCGCCACACTTTTAAGTCGCAATTTATTCGTTTTTCGGATGTTAATTTCTCATATTTTAATGATGCATAAACATTGTTTGCAGTAACGCATTTTCATATATTTTAAGTTTTTTTTCTTCGTTGTTTGGAGTATAACATGCAGTGTTCATAATACACGGTGCCGCACAGTTAATCAACATTTAAAGTGCGATTCATGGGTGCCGGGGCGGCTCAGAGGTTGAGCAGGCGACCACATACATATGCCGCGTAGCGGTGCGGGCAGTGCAGGTTTGAGTCCCGCGTGTCTTCCCCCCCATATCTCTCTCCTCCCAATTCCCTGTCATTTTCCACTGTTAATGAAAGCCGCTGTGGCCAAAACAAACAAAAAAGTGCGATTTATTATTGAAGAATGCGATTAATGGTTTCAAATGCCTTTATATTGGCAGTTATTGACATTGTCCAATAAACAAGCCTAAAATTGAACTTGATATCTGAGTGTTTCTCAGTTTTAGACTAGTCAGTTAGTCTATTTTTTTCACTTGTTTATAGGGAAGCAACAAATAATTCAATTATAAAAAAATCCTCGATACAAATTTAAACTCTGCAGCGTTCAGGTGTCACCCACTTTAGCAGCATTTAAGCTTTCCATCGCTGCGATGGAAAGCTTTAACACCGAGTGGATCATTGCTGACACGTTTTTCCAGGCCTTGGCTGCTCTCCACACCCGCGCATGTGTGGGTGTGTGTTGTGCCCCGCTGGTCTTAAGATACCAGAATGGATCGCTATCACCTAGGGCTGGGTGATCTATCGAGTTTTTAAGAAATATTGATATATTTTCATACGCGATATAAGATGAGACATTATTGTTTATATTGATATAGTCTCGCATTACAATCCTACTTGTAGCTCCACCAGTTCGCCTTTCTCTTCTCCCAATTTTTCTCTGCACAACTTCTCACTGCCCCGCCTCTCTCCATCACCGCTTCACCCGTAAATAATGCAGAAAGCGACAGCATGGAGAAGTAAACAGATACGAAGCTACTGAAGAGGAGCTGGTTAGTAAAAAGAAAAACAGTGCTCAGTTATTTGGAGATCATTCGGATTCCAAGTGTCAGATGAGCAGCAGAACAATGTATTCTGTAGAGAATGCTGCAAACAAGTCCTGACAAAAGGTCCGAGCACTCAACTTTTCTACTATGCATTCCGATGCTAATGGCCGTGTCGCTAGCTAACTGTTATGATAACAACTATACAACGGCACCTCAGCAAGGCAGCTAGCTAGAACCCTGCTGACTGAAGGATGGAAGTTTGTTCAGTCTGTTTACATGTTTTGTTATTTGCACAGAGTACTAGATGTACAGAAGTACACACACGAGGAAACACTTTGGTGAAGTCTACTTCACTGGAGAATAAGGCAGCATTTTGCTATTTTTGCTCTGTATCTTTTCTGTTTACATTTTAACAGCACAGCTGTGGGACTTTTGTTATGGAGGAAAATTCATTTATTTGAGGAGCATTATTATTTAAATATGCCAGTAGTTTATTTTTGAGCAGTTTCTCATGTACATCTACAGCTCAATGTTAATAAAAGTGCCCATGTGACATTTGGGACATGCAGCTTTGACTCAGAAGTGCCTTTTTGTTTATACTTTTGGGAAGAAAAAATATCAAGATATATATATCGTATATCGCCAGTCAGCTAAAAAAATATCGTGATAGCACTGAGGGGCTCCGTCAAAATAATTTTATTCTTTAATCCCTCATTAGCGACTAAACATAGACCTGCTATAGAAACCCATTTTGTACGATGGGCATGGATACAAAGCATTACAACATTAAGTGCATGCTTTACATGCAGTCTGTCTGCACAGGCGCTGCAAGCGCAAAGAGGCTGAGCTGTTACTGAGACAGTGAGCTCAGGTGCAGCCAAAGGAAATGTTTTTCTAGCAGCAGCGCTTGTTACTGTAACTGGGAAACAGCTGGAGGTCCTTCATCAACCACCTGATCAGCAAGTGTTAACATGAAGAAAAGAGAACTTTGTAGCTGCTCCACCCACCGCTGTTTGTTTCACTCAGAGAAAAATCTGCAGTAAATCTACCGAAGTTAAAATATGCAGATAAGACAAAAGTGTTTCTTATCTGATTACTTGATTAATCGATGGAATTATCAATAGAATACTCAATTACTAACATAATCGATAGTTGCAGCCCTACTTGTTTAGTTGACTAAGAAATTTCCAGGAACATCCCTAGTCTAAACACAACAAACTGAATTTTAGACAGGCATGTAACTCAGGTGCAGAAAAAGCTCCACTGCCCTGAGTTTGACATCATCGTTGTTTATGTGAAACTGTGAGAAACAAGATGCCAGCATTAATGAAAGGAATTGATATGCTTGGAGACACACAATTAAGACTGGACAGTTATCAGTCGAGAATCTTTGGTTCTGTATCAACATCCCCAGCAACAAACTGTTTAAAGCGACTGTTTATGGGCGTCATTGTGAAACTGTCATGTCTTAGTAGAAATTCATTATTCTGCCAGTTCATATTGCAGAAATACAGGCAACGAACCACATACTTTCTGAGGCTGATATTAGAAATGGTTTCAAGAGCTGTCCTCTTAATCCTTCTGCTCCTAGTCAAGTCACATCTTCCACTTTGTTTTGCATTTATTCTTCATATTTATTCATCACACCTAGGCACTGATTGGAAGTCATGTATTAAAAGTGTCATTAGGAATCCTTAATTTTAGGTGAAAATAATAATAATAATAATATTGCCCATCCCTTAATTTCTCAGGTCTTTTCTTCCACTGCTCATAGCTTCATAGACCATTGTAGTCCCTGTAGTTTATTGGCCTGCACTTACTGAAAACAGATTAGGATTTTGTTGAACACTTTGTGCAGCCCTTACAAGGGCCTCAGTGCAAGAGCGCAGGGCTGCAGGGTAGACCGGATGAAGGAAAATATTGAACCCTGAAGGTCCTTCTCTGGCTCTAAAGGGAGACTGAGGATGTGCTCCACGCTGGTCTTGAAGCCTCTTAGCTTGAAAACAAACATTTATAGTGTACATCAAAGTGTCCCTCAGCCTTTGTCTGTGGCTGACTATAAAACGCTGTCATTTACACAGTTAAACAACTGTACAACTGTATGCCACCAGTGTGACTACGTGGTCAAACGAAAACAAAGGCATAGCTCTTCGACTAAGTAGAGGATTCATTAAATCTGCTTAGCAAGTGGAACAGAGAACAAATGCTCACTTTCTGTTAACCCCCCCCCCTCCCTACGTGCTTGAAGAAACAAACAAACAAGCTACCCAATCGGGATGCAACAGAGGGGTACTTGTGCAGCATTAGCCTCCTAGGCTAACAAAGAAAAATTACTGGACTGTGTCCTTATCGCAGCAGCAGCACAGCTCTCCATTTGGAGCAAGCAGACTACTGTTGTGTGATCTGCCACAGCTTGGAAATGGATTGAATATGCCATTAATTATTTAATGTCCATTACAAACAAATAAGCATTAATTATTAATATCTGCGCTACTACCATAGTTGTCCTTACAGGCACACTTTTATCCTTGATACAGACTATCGTCACTGTGTAATACATATGTGTATCAGTTTCATCGTAGCCTAACTGATACTATAGTAGTTGAAAAGTTAGACTACATGGATCAGGATCAGGGAAAATGAGCAGAATCTGGGATATTTAAGACAGTTTTTTGTGAAATGTTGCTGTTTTTTGTTTTTTTTCCCCCCTGAAGTTAAAAGCGTGTGTGTGTGTGTGTGTGTGTGTGTGTGTGTGTGTGTGTGTGTGTGTGTGTGTGTGTGTGTGTGTGTCCTGCACTGGTGTTTTGGTCTTTGTTTTAAAACACAATTGAAGTAAACATGAGTGTGGTTGTTCTCCATTTTCTTCTGGGTATTTATAGTCGTGTAAGCCTGAAATCAAGTCATTGCCTCACAAAGAAAAACACAGCCATGAAACAAAACATTCAGTTAGGGCCAATCCTTGTGGAAGTTTGGCAGCACAGAGAATTTTTTTTTGGGTACATGGTAAATTTCTGATCTGTCACAGCATTACACAAGTGATAATTTCTATAATAATGCACGCAGACACATTTGCTGTTTTCCATCAGTGCTTAATGTGGCATCAGTTTTGAGAGTTAGGAAAACACATGTGGCGCGTATCAGTCACCTAAAATCTAATCTCTGTCTTTGATAGTGCCTCTGTGGGATCTTAACAGCAGCGTTTGGTGATGTTCAGCTTTGTGAATGGATGCTTCATTCTTGCTACAGTAGATCTGTTTTGTCTCATCTCTTATGCAGGCATTTGTAAGTAGCATCTGATATCGCGTGCATGACAACAATAAAAATGGATTGAAAGCTACAGAAGTGAACTTGAACTAACCTCGAATCAGATCCTCATGTGTACAGTATTATGTTCTGTTATGTAAACTAGACACTTGCATGCATAACCTTTCATGCAAATTCTTGAGCAATGCAGCTGCTTTTGAGAGAACAGTAAACCTTTGTTTATACCAGAACACCACTGTTTACAGCTTCAAAATGAAGCTGAAGTTGAAGATGATTATTTGGGTGCTATAGCGCTTTGCTATAGAGTAAACTTTAGTGTGTGCGCTTCAAAAACAGTGAGAGGTTACAGCGAGTATGCTGCTTGCAGGTTTATTTTTAGCTGACAGTTGGTAGAGGACATGATTGGGAGGAATCATTAAGATGAAAACTTAAGAAGCTCTGGTTCTGAGTGCATGACGATGCATCAGTTGCTTAGATTTTATTAGATAAAAATGTTTCTGTACAAGAACAAAGAAAATGTAGCCGCGTCATTGTGATTAAGTCTGTATTGGGGTTGTGTTTGGTTCATGGGTGGTGCTGTGTGCTGATAATGCTTAATTACCTCAGAAAATGCTCATTTTTACTTAAACATGTGGCCTTTTAAGCTTAATTTGTTACCGTAACTGAGAACTGACACCGTTGATTTAATTGGTAGGTCAAGGCTAACGTGGAGCATTTTGTAAACAGATGTGTCTCTCTTTGCCTGGCACAGCTGTTTACTGTGTTTTGTGCCAAGTCCACAAAGCAGCTCATGGAGTGACTGTAGAAAAGTGGTTCTCATGCAGACTTGGATTTGCTGTGCGAAACTTGGGAACAGATTCTGAGTTGTTTTCTGTTGTAAAATGAGCCTTTTATCCCTTTTTTGTCACCATGCCAAGTCGAAGAGCTTTAAGTGAAGCTATTATTAAATGCAGATGACAGAACCCTCAGAACTTTGCTGCTGGGCTAATTGCACACATCATCATGGTTTTTATTTCTGATGATTGACAGTTGTCCCATATGCAGTGAAGGGACACAGACTTGAGTTTAAAGAAAGCAGAAGGTTTTTTAGATCAGAATTCTCATGCCGTGTTTTCATGTTTCAACTTGCCAGCTAATGACATAAGGCGGTAAAAATAGGACATGTCATAAGGCTGCTTCTATTTGCAGGGTGTAGTTGTAGTCCTGTGTGGACATAAAACAGTGCTAGCAGGGGAGCACAAAAGGCCAGAGATGGTTTACACTAACCAAACACAAAGACCAAAGGGGTCCCTCTTCCCATCAGATTGGCGTGCATGTCATTTCAGGGAAAGAAAACGATCAGGACTTCGGCCAAATGTCTGATTATGTGCATTCCCTGGATTCTTGTAAAGCGAGGGAAAATTCTTCAAGACTAAAGGTGAAGGACCACAAATATGTGTGCAGGAAACGCCAGGCTGGACTGCACCGCGGCTGCAATCAATACTTTTGTCATCATTGCTGAGGAGAGCAAAGAAAGGAAAAAAAAAAAGCAATCAAGATGAAAAAGACTGGAGTGCTTCTCAAAGCCCCACCATTAGGCAGCCTCCAGTGAGAGCAGCTCTCTGTTCTCTCCCTCTTTCTTTCCGTTCCCAGTGCTTCTTGGCAGGCTCAGACAGCAGGAATGCGAGGTTGCTCTGTGCTCTTCTTTGCTGGTCTGCTGGGGTGTGAGCGCCTGGTCTATTGCTGCTGCTGTTGGCCACTCAGCTGAGGCTTGAATGGGCTGGACTGCACTGCACTGCACTACTCTGCAATGCAATGTACTGGCTGATTGTTGTTTCTCCAACACCATGAGGGAAGAGAAGCCGCTCCCTGGCGCCCCAGCAAGGCATGGCCGCCCCTTCCTGTGTGAGGCGCTGATGGCTACCAGATGGCGAGTGAAGACAGAGGAGGGGTCCCTTGCTCTCGTCTTGTTCTGTCTTTTGCTTTTATATTGTTAATTTCCTGCTTCTGTCCTCTGCTTTGCACATATCTTTTATTTTTTTCTTTTAACTTATCTTGCTTTGCTACTTTTGCTCCAGCTGCTAATTATTCTATTAATAAAAGATAATGAAAAGAAGATTCATTTTGAACCTAATGTTACCGGCTATACCAGGCAGTGTATGTAGACTTGTGAGACTATGACTCACTTGTGATCTGTGACTCACTGAAGAATTGTATGCTTTGAAAAGCCTTTCTTGACATACACTATCTTTAAAAGTCACTGCACCACATTTTAAAATTAAGCATTTTTTTTTCCTCCACTGTAGAAGCACTCGCTGCTGCTGTGCCCCAAGTGGGTGCAAAGATGACAACACACATTTTCATGGAAATGGTGGTACATTTAATAGGAAAAGCAGGACCTAAGCAGAAAATGTAGCCACTGAAAGTAAGGTATTTTTGTTAAAAAAATGTTAGTAATATCCAGATTAATTGGTCACCAAATGCCAAATTAGTTTGCCATATTGTTACCTACCTGTTGTGTTGTGTTTTGTTGGTTGTACTAAGATTTTGATTCTCATGTGGATCAGATTATTATTGAATTTGATTCAGTTTTAAATCATCTGTTGAACCGTACACGCGGCCCTGCGTGTAATCCTGAGGGTTACAAATAACATACAGGAAATAGTATCTGCTAACGTGATGTTTATCATCACGTTAGTCTGACAAGGAGAAACTGTAGCTGCCACATGTCTTGTGATCTAAGTGTAAAAAAAAAACTTCTTCTTTTTTGTTTCTTTTTAGAAATGTCAAAAAGATAAACAAGAAATTTTCCATTATGTCAGAACTTGCAGTTGCACACCAAATATTGAGATGGCTTATGCAAGTTACAGAGTATCAAATAATTCCCAGAAGTTTCTGTGGATAATTGGACATGTGCTGTCTTTTTGCAGATTCTCTGAGCTTCTTTCTAAAAGACTTTTCCAGGGAGCTTTTGTTTTATTTCAGAGTTTGCACCAGATAAGATGTGCTCTACTGCAGCTGTGGCCAGCCTGTAGGCTATAACAGTCAGAGAGAGCACAGAAATCACGGTTAACCTTGTTCACATTCAACAATGAATGATTTGGTCTACTGCAGATCGTGAAAGTAGCAGGGCGGAGAAGACGATAGAACAGTATTAAGTCAGAGCAAACCATTTTGAGCAGTTTTACTTATGTAAAAAAATGTATTGGGAACAGTGAGATAATGCGATACAAAAAAACCCTAATGCTAAGACCCAGTGGATGGTGAACTTAGGCACCACCGGCTACTGGGCTTACAGTATACTCTGTATTACCCTTTTTAATTTTGAGCCCATGTATAAATTTGATGCTTGAAAATATTAGATGATTTGAGTAATGAGGTCTGAGGATAGCTTTGCAAGGTAGAAATATGTGTGACTGTATCTGTTCCCATTTAACGGTTCACCTGTTGCACACACACATACAGCTGGCACTCGAGTTATGCGGTGCTGTGTGATCTGACCCTAGCCGCTGTGTCTGCAGCCCCTTAATATAGCCCGCTGCTGTCATGGTACTTTTTTGCCCCTCTTCCACTGCTCTGTGCTGTGAGCACCAATTTGTGTGCATGTTTGTCCCACTCTGTAGACAGGCTGAGTTAGACACGTGGGTGTTGACAAGTCAGCTTTGAAACTAGATGCGAAATATTGCTACTGACCTGCGTAATTTCCCAACTTACTGTGACTCAGACAGGCCCTCTTAAAGTGAATGTTATCAATATTAATCTTGTGTCTTCATTTGGTTTTAAACATCTTATTTATTTATTTACTTAATGGTTTCTGAGTAGAAAAGAATAAGAAACTAAAACAGATTAAAAACTGAGATCTCTTTGGTATTCACCACTAGTCCTAAATCATCCACTGTCCCTGATTGCGTTAGAGTTACTACAGTGCTGCCCAGTATCTTTGGCCTGGCTTCCAGCCAAAGGACGTGGTTAAACCTGTACTCATGTACACACACGCGCACGCGCTGAGAGAGTAGTGCAGGACAAACTCCTGCGCTTGCAGAGGATTCATTTGTAGACTGATTGGAAGTCTGGAGGAGCTACCCTTCTTGTTCACCTACTGTGTTGACTTTTCTCTGAAGGTTCCCGGGCACTCTGTTCTTCTTTTTATGGTGTTGCAAACCTGTGGAATTACTTGACTTTTTTGACTCCGCTCTAAAACAATGGCATTTGGATAACCCGCTCACATTTGATAGTCAAGGTTGGTATAAGAAAACCTCAGTTAATTTAATGAGGTGGTGTATAAGATGCATTGTTCTGATTGGGGATACAAGTAACTAATGTTGGTAAATGTCTAAGTTTGAGTGAAAATGACAGTATTAAAATGCATAAAACTTGATTTTGTGTTCATTTCAATGTTAAACTGTGTATTTTAAGTTGAAGGTTGCCTTTTATGTTAAATTTAAACTTTTAAGTTTCATGTGTAACAAGCACATTTTTAGTTTCTATTAGGTTTGCTTCATGATAAAAAAAAAACTGTTTCTGACACAGTTTGTGTTCTGCTGTGGCTTTTTTCCCACCTGTTAGGCCCAGGTTTGGCTGGATTGCACTGTTTATTTTCAGGGGCTAAAAGCCGAATTATTTAAGCCCGTCTCGTCAGTGGTTAAGGAACAGTGTGCTCATGTGAACAGTCTGCCATGCCAGAGGAATGTGTTGAATTCTAACTATGCGGCTTTGACAAGTGCATGTGACTCAGCACAAGAGCTCAGATTGGTTAGGATTAGAGATACAAAGGCAGATAGGATGAAACCAGGAACAGAGAGGGCACAGGTAATCAAAACTTCAGAGTGTGGTGGATAACTGTTAAAGTGTCAAGGTTGTGGAGTAGCAAAGTATGCATCGTTTTGACTTTCTGCTTATCTGGAAGAAAAAGTTGAAAAACTGAGAAACCACATACAATGAGGAAATACTTTGGGAATGTGATAAACTCGTGTTTTGGGGAGTAATGTGTCCTGAAGTCAGAGGCAGATGTTATTGTTGCTACAGTTTTAGTTCTCATGCATTCATGAACCATCCTGACTGTATGAGCAAAGTTATTTCAAAACATTGAGTCTGGGAATAATTTTCAGCTACCATTCTGATTGGTTACACTTCAGTTTTATTTAGTATATATATATTAGTGACTAAGTAACCCTGACCTTTATCAGAAGAATTCACCATAATCAAAATCCGATACTGCTGCTTATGATAGACGGCTGATGATATTTGACAATCAAGAAAATGATTGGAAGTTATTTTGTTATTTTCAGGCATCAGCGTGAAGAGCATGGTGGCGTTTCGGTGTGTGGAGTGGGAAAGAAATTTGTTTTTCAAGATCTGATAGTTTAAAATATTAACAAAAACCTGGCCTAACAGAATACATGCAGTGTCTTTCTCATGTCATAAGTCTGATGGTGTTTCCTACTCAGTGGGGTAATAGGTATTGATTGCTGACCTGGATTTTGCCCTTGCCACCACAAGCCAATGTGAGTGCTCTTTTAACATGCTGGAGAAGCAATACTGTGAATTACAAGAAAGTGAGAAGGATACTAAAGTAATAGAGAAAATGTTGTCTGTCAATGATTTCTTCCAGCTGCACCTCTTTTAATTTTGAATATCATGATGATACATGTATGTTGATGCTTGTACCTTCACTTTTTCTCATTACACTGTTTGTAGGCAATCTTTCCTTTTAATGTTACAATGAGACTGCAAGCCAATTTAGAGGAAAACCTCATATATAGAGCTTGACAAATGCTAAATGGACTGGTACTTACATAGGCTTTTCTACTCAGTTATCTCATTCGTCTCATTCGCCCAGTCACACATACAGCACTTTTCAGCATGCGGACTGGAAGGGTCAGGGGCTATATAACATTTTTGTACCTTTGACCATGAGTCCCTTCTTTGTTAGGTTCCAGTGACTGGTTGGTAACTGCTGGTTGCAGATTGCTAGATTGCTGGATTGCATGGAAGACGCTGACTGTCTGCAGACCCTCAACAACTTCTCATGAAGCAGTAGTGAAACTGTGAAGAGTGGGATGCAGACATGAAAATGAGATCATTTGCCTTCAAAGCAAAAGTTGTGTCTTTTGGAACATGTTAGTTTCAGTGTTAAAGTACAACTTTTACTTTGAAGACAAACTTAAACTGTTTCCGGTTTGTGTCACACAAGTTTCACTATCGCTTAATGGCTGGTTAGCAAGTGTTTGCACAAAGGTTGATGTCTTTCATGCATCTTTCAAAGCAATCATAAGGAATTTTTTGGTGCAGCAACCTCTTTGCGACAGCAAGCAACCTTGAGCAATTGCTCGACAACTGGTTGGGGAAACACTTTTTCCCTAGTGACCAGTGGTTACCAGGTGGTCATCACCCGGTCTCTAGGCCTGTGTGACTGAGGCCTTAGCTCATCCAGCTGAAGGTCTGATGAGCTTATGCCATGGAGAGGCATTTGTCTGTCATTTTACCGATGAGAAAGAGAAGCAGAAATGGGTGCAATTGATAAGGTATGTTACAATCATCTTTAATAGTGAACAGTCATTGGTTATACCATTGCTCTTTATTTAGGAGCATTTTGACCCAAAAATGACGTCGGACCTAAAGACCAAATAACCTGTGATTTGTGAAGGATCATGCGTCAGATGAGCTAGTCTTGTTCTGAGACATTCTGGTTTTAAGACTCATTTATTAATTAAACTTTAAGCACTTTGCAAAGCCAAACATCCTCATATCAGCTTTCAGATATCTACTCTCCTCAAACTCTGACCGTGTTCTTGTCAGTTCTTCAGTCACTTCTGTTACACGCTTTTTCGAGTTGGTCCGATTTGTGACCATGCCACTTTTTAATCTCTCTTTTCATGCACGGTTACCTGTATTTCGTAGTTGCTTCCATGATCGTTGTACTTTCCATACACTTTCTTTTCTTTCATTCTTCTCTTTACTGAAGCGAAGGCTGTGGATACAGTGGCAGGCACTGAAGTTGTTGCTTCTGCTTAGGTATCTGATATGCTCTGCTGTGCTGTTCTTCACACACCAGCCGGTCATGATTGTCACCAGTATTCCAACATCTTACAGTTTAGTTCACTCTGGTTATTCTTTTTAAAGACTGTAATCTTTCTTGGCATTGAGTTACATTAAAAATATGAATTGTAGGAGGGTCATGCTGTGGCCTCACAGCCAGAAGGTGCATTTCTGTGTGGAGCTTGCATGTTCTCTCTGTGCTTTGATTCCCACAGTCCCAAGACATGTTTGTTAGGTTAACTGGTGATTATGAATTGGCTGAAGGTGTAGATGTGGGTTGGAATGGTTGTCTTCCCTTCTTTGTTAGTGCTGTGTTTGAAGTGCTACTTTCCCACCGCCGAGGAGCCGGTTCGCGTGCCAGTGCCCGTGCCGTTCCCAATGAATCAGCGAAACGCTTAAGAACGGGCCCGCGTTTCCACCGCGTTTCTGTGAACCGCTCCTTTACGTATGAATGTGGGCGGGTCCTCGTCTGGACACAGAAGCCGAAGCACACAAACGTGGGAGAACACGCTTCCCTTTCTCGTGCTGCAAATACGTTTTACGGTCCAAACCAAACTATTGCAGCATCTGTGTGCAGCACAGAGGTAAACACAGACAGCGATTAGAGCAAGACAACAAGTACACACTTTGTGTCCTTTTGTCTGTGATATGAACTGATACAAAGCAGCAAGTTCAGCCTTAAGACCCAACGTAATTCACAGCCGTGAAAATCGTTTCGCTTTTCTCATGTAATACACATGTAATATGGTAGAAAACTTGATGTTGAGATGGCAGAGTCACGCCCTTCTGCCGCTTTAGTCACACGTGCTTGGTTCGAGACCAGCTAGTTTGCGGGGCCGGAGTTGAACCCGTTTTTGGGC
This sequence comes from Australoheros facetus, assembly GCA_030220045.1. NCBI lineage: Eukaryota > Metazoa > Chordata > Actinopteri > Cichliformes > Cichlidae > Australoheros > Australoheros facetus. The sequence continues at coordinate 32,407 of JASGAU010399390.1, forward strand.
CGCGCACCGAGTGCTTCCGCGGTGGAAAACCCGCCTAACGGTTCAAATAAAGGCACCGGCTCCGGAACCCTGTTGGTGGGAAAGAGGCCAGGGTGGCTCCTTGTCCCAGTGTCAGCTGGGATAGTCTCCAGGCAAATCATAACCTATATTTATTTAAGTCAGATTTTAAAAAAAAAAGGCAGCTGTCAGTCCATGTAGATCAGTAGGGTTGTGGGTTAAAGGCCAAATTTCTTGATCATTTTCTTATCATCATCATCAGCAAAAATGTTATACTGGATCTCCTGTTGTTCAGAGATCTTAGTTTATGAATACATGCTCATTGAGTTGACATTTTTTAATTTAAAAAGAGAAAGTGCTCAGGACTATTGAGGAGGATGGCAAATTGTTTATTAAAGGGTATGGGGCATCACTTCATTTTAACGGAGACAGCTCTTAAAAAGGAGTTGATGCATAATTGCGGTTTAAGTGGTGGCTTTCTCGCTACAGCATGCATTAGATGGCCATAAAACCTTAAATGCAGGGCTTTCAAATTAAGCCGGCGGCAGGCGCATTTTCCACCTACTCCACCACTCTGCGCCGTCTACTTTTTTATTTTCCTAAAAAAATTTCTTTGC
>JASGAU010399392.1:0-11414 GCA_030220045.1 Australoheros facetus
CGAAATTTCATTATATTATGATGGAATGTCGTTATATAACTTGTTGTATAATGATTAATTTCGTTGTATGTATAATGACAATAAAGTTCTATTCTATTCTATTCTATTCATCTGTGCGAGCTGAGACTGAAGAGGAAGACGATGAGGAAATTCTCTGAAATCAGACAGTTAAATGCACGTGAAGAGCAGAGCGAACACACACATCGAACACCNGTGTTATCTTTGGAGCCCGTTGGAGGTTCGGCCCCCACCGCAAGAATAAAGTGGAATCTTGGCATTTGTTCATTTCAAACAGAGCAGGCTAAGGATGTGTAATCGATGCTCAGCAAACAATGCATGGGAGCGGCGGCCTGGGACAGCACAGGGACGGTTTCCAGATGAGAGACCTTTGCTTTTATCATCTGCCGTTGTCAGTGAACTTGCCACATCTTTGATGGTTCGGGGAGGGTGGGGCTTTGTTGTCCAATATCTGGAGCAGCTCAACAAGCAGCTCCACTTGAGTACAGATCTAAGCTGAGACAGATGCGCCCAGATGTGCTGTGGTCAGGGCAGGTAACCCTTCATTTGAAGGCAGAGGGCTCTTTGAAGCCTCGAGAGTGATTTATATTTCTGTTTTCTTTGGGCAGGCATTTATAGTTTAAATGATTCACCTCCTGACATCCACGAGGTTTCCGGAAAGCCATCGAGGGTTGGGGTTCAGTTCACGTCCACCCATTTTTAGAGAGTTTTCGGCTCTGTGGAAGATCTTATTTGAAAGGTATCATCCTGCAGTTTGTGAAATAAAGCCTGACCCTAACGCTCCAGGGGTCACCTGTGCCGTGCTGGATGTTAAGAGCTTAACTCTGTAACGATCCACGTGCTCACTAAAGCTTGTTTTATTGTCTTTATCAAAACAGATAATTGAATACTTACAACTGCACCAGTTGACCTCCATCACCTGGAGAACTGGGACCCGATCCCATCCTCTGTGCACTTCCTGAGTGGGGATCAGTTTTCGAACCCTGTGTTAATTAGAGCTGAAGTGTGAGGAAAGGAGAGGAAGCGGTGCTCTGTGTGAGAAATCTTTATTCATGGGGGCTTAGCTGTGACTGGCATGGCCTCAAGACATCCCAGCCTCTCTGCTCGGGAAGCCCTGCCAGATGATATTGATATTCACAAATAGTTAGAATTTGCATCTTGATGGAAAGGTCCAGAAGGGAGGAGACCGGGTGGGCGGGTTGAGTTGTGTTGAATAAACACAATTAGTCTGTGGGTTGAGGTCTGTGTGCTGCATGTGTGTCTTTTGAAGAGACAGTTCATTTTATTTGATTTACTTTCCATGTATTTGCAGGGAAATGGTGCTTTTCAACCGGCTTAATATCCGCTTTCTACTCTGGGTTGATTAGGATGCAGGGAACAGGGGTAGATGGAAACCCAGGATGAAGGAGGGCGGATTGCGTGGGGCCGAGTTGTGCATTGCAAATGTCTGCCACGTCCCACGCCTCGCTTCAGTACTCACATTTGCTTTCTCTTAGGCCCCGTTTGTTTTTGTTGTTTCTATTGGTCGGGCGGAAAATCCGCAGTGTACGCAGCTGTGGACTGTGGTTATACGGATGACAAATAATGATCCACCAAACTGTACACAGAGGTTTTTCTGTAAGGCCATCGTCTCTATATAAATGATGAGAGAAAATCAAAGGGAGCACACAGGATTTCTAAAAAGCTTCCGGCTATTCGAGGGGCAATCACAGAAATTAATGAGCAACGGACTGACAAGCAGCTCCGTCCAAATCGGCAGCCTGACTATCAAAGAATTCACCTTCAAACAGAAGTTTTCTGTGAAATCTGGCAGGACGATCGGCCAGGTTTACTTCTGTATGTCACGTTTATTCACACGAGGGGCTCATCTCGAGGCCAGGCCATCAGGAAGAGCCACAGTCTGGTGTGGTGGGGTGCACTATTCAGTCGAGAGCCAGGTACACGCAGGATATCAGGTGGCCTTTTAATTATCCCACAGGTGGGGGGGTAGGCAGTGGATGAAAACTGGCAGATGGATATTTTGACTTCACTTATCGAGGTCTAGTGATCCGGAGCACCTTGAGAGCCCTTCTGGCTAACAATAGAAACCCCTCCTGGTGGAATAGCATTTGGAAGGTTTGCAAAGGGAGCGTGAATATGAAAATATTTCCTCAAGTCTACACCTTCACACAGAGGTGCCCCCTTGACCTGCATACCAAGTCCTCAAAACATGCCCCCACCTTCCTCAGAGCCGCCCGCCTTTCCTGGGCTCAGAAACCCAAAGCAGCTGGCCGTCCATCTGGGGCTCATCAGTTGCCCTGGAGAGCAAAAACAGTCCCTGCCGTGGCAGAGCGGGCATCCGTTCTACATTATCACCACCACCTCCTTTTTCCACCGCTACCCTGCCATGCTAGCACCCCAAACCCCCTCACCACAACCCACCAAAGCCACAGCAAAGACCTCGTTTACGCTCCAACATTGCTGCAGAGTCTAAAGCAGGCGAGAACCTTAGAGGTAATGAATGTGGTCGTCATCATAAGGAAGGAATCGTAGACAAAACATGGGGCCCAGAGTCTGTATGAGCCATTAATGACAGTGATCAGATGGAGACCCACACAGTGAGAACATGAGCGTTTCCACCCATAGTTAAAGCATAGTTAACCAGCAATTCAGCACATCAAAATCAAATTAATATTAAGAGCTGGGTTCATCAAAATAAATACAAAAGATTCCAATTGAGTGGCTTCAAACCAGCCCCAGACCGCATCTTATCGACAAGCGAGCCACCTTCATCTTATGAAGGACGCTGAAGACGCCACTGTGACTCAGAGAGCTCCAAAAATATCATCAGTATCAGGGACACATTGTTACAGGGCGATTTTTACACTCAGATTTACAGTTTGGATTGGAAGGAAGGAAGAAAAAAAGGCCACCGTTTGTTTGGGTTTTCCAAATCTCAGCCTGGCGTGGTATCCACACAGTCCAAGGTTGTTCATTCTGGCCTTCGGCTGTGCGGCTGTTCGCAGCATAAAGGCGCCTTGAACTACAGCTAATGAAAGATTTAACTCATCTAACCCTCTAAGTTTATCACTGAAGCTACGAAGTGGGATTTTTTTTTTTGTGCATGTCTTTTTGGTTTAGATTTTCCTATAATTTTGTAAAATTATGTATTTATATTTTCACATTTGGGTTCAGGAGACACACACCCTTTCTACCTTTAAGATTAGACTTCAAACGTTTTGATAAAGCTTATATGGATCATGGACTCAGGCTGCTGCTGACTCAGCATTTCTCCACATTTATGCCACTTCAGCACATCATCAGCCTCGTCTTCTCCTGTCTTTGTGTCTTTGTCCTCGTGTCCACTTACCCCAAAACGGGTCACAGCAGACGGCTGCCCCTCCCTGGGCCTGGTTCTGCTGGAGGTCTCCTGCTCCTCATAGGGGAGTGTCTGATCGTTGGGGTTTTGCCTCTGATATTGTAGGGTCTTCATCTTACAATATAGAGCAATGGGGTGCAGTACAGATCAGCCAAGAAGTCTGTTCTTCAGTTCCAATGAGTATAATTCAAATATTTTATTACTAATCAGCATTGCTCCCATACAGTTTATCAATGTTCAGCAATCAATAACATTGCTCTCTAACCACTTTGTCTAAATATGGTCACTCCTAATTAGAAAACATCAACCAAAATACAGATGCTGAGGCTTCCTAATGTCCAGAATGAGATCACGGTGGCTGTGGATAACGTGGATTAAGAGCACACAAAGTATTTAAGAGTAGTAATGAAACATGCATTAGTAGCAACAACCTGTTGACCAAACATAGGTGAGTGCAGGTGATTCTGCTCACAGGAGCTGATCCCAGCGGGACACAGAAAGCTGAGGATGCTGCACGGGTTTGTGTTTTCACACCATCAACATTCACGGGTCTCGGAGCAGCAGCGCGCCGCGGTCTGTCCCTGCCCTCGTCAGCATCAAGCCCTCAACTTAATCAACGAGAGAAAATAAACCGACGGCAGGATCTGTCGTTTTCCAGCAGAAAGGACTCCGAAAAATAAAAGACAGAACGAAGAAGGAAAATCCCGACTGTCTGTAATTTGTAAAGAACCAAAAAAAGAAGAAGAATTTCACTCTCAAATTGCATCTTTAAGCTCCAACCGGACTGATTAAACAAGAAGGCGCACTGTTATTTGCTGGAATCTCAGACTCACTGAACACGGCCTTTCACTGAGTAAACAACTTTTAATCAAAACACACGAGGAGCGTATGGAGGCTCTGAGGCCGGGCTTGGCGGAGTTCACCTCATTGCAGAGCAGGAATGCATTTTCCCTCCTTATTTTCTTGGTTCTACATGACTTCCTTTGATATACACCCCATCTGGATGTCGAGGAGAAATACTCAAACTCCACTGCTGCACATGCCCACAGTCAGAAACGTTCCAACTCTCCCGTACTCGGAGAAAAAGTAAGCTCTGCTAATTGCTGTTGATTGAGAGGTTGAAGAGTAAAGAAACTACAAGTTTTTTCCTTCAGTCCAGTTCGTGCCACTGAGCCCAAAACGCTTGAAAAATGTTTTCGCTGATGAAGACTAGTGAGCAAATACAGCAGAAGGAAGTTAAATTTTCACCCTCATAAATCACCCAGCCCCTGGAGGTTATGAATAAAACTCACTAAGAGCCTCATTCACGACTCTTTGGTTTGAGCCACGTGTGGACTTTGAGTCCTCGGTGCGTTCACGGTGCGTGGCATTGGCATTACTGCGGATGCATGACTGCAGATAGAGACGCAGCAGGAAGTGCACGGGGTATAAGACTCGACCCCCCCCCCACACACACACACACACTGATTAGAGCTGTCTGGCTCCAGTGTTGCAAATGTGAGTAGGACAGGAATCAGACAAAGTTGTAAAGAACAGAAAAACTGTGTGTGTGTGTTCGATGTGGACATTAGTGTGTGGGAATGTGCGCTCGAGTTACTATGAACCTTCCCCCATTGTCACAGTCCTTTACCAGGGGGCTAAGCGTGGGTGTCATCCATGTTTTCCTGGAAAGACAGCCGCGGCGGGGTCGGCACAAACGGACGGTCTGTTGTCAGAGATAAGGTCCTGGTGAAATCACAGGCTGGCGACGAGACAAGACAAGACATCCGAGGGGAGCGGGCCATGCTGAGGCAGGCCCCGGACTTTAATTTCTTTCATGTCTGTCCTGCACACGCAGACTCACACTGACACAAATACACAAGTGTGGCTTTGTGAAGCCGGCCCCTGACCTAGAGCAATCACCTCAAACCCAGCTATGATGTCTGCTACCCATTAGAGGGGATATGGCCTGGAGGATCAGAAGTATCAGGTAATAAACAAGGGATTTATTTTTTACTTTTCCAACTGAGTGCTGTTCTGGGGTGAGCGACACGGTGCTTTATTGGCTGGAGGAACTATGGTATCGCCAGGAGGTCATGAGTTCAAACTGCACATCACCTGAGTGTTAATGAGCATGACATCAGCTGTACCTGCAGGACATTTCACACCAAATACCTCAAAACAAAAGTCACCGTCCCGCATACGTTTATGTATGACAAAGCCAGCTTCAAAAAGGAAAGTTTTACTCCAGTTTGCTGTAAAGGAACCTTAACACAGGCCTGACCTCAACCCCATCCAACACCTTGGGAATCAGCTGGAACGCAGAGTGTGAGCCAGGACTTATCAACCCTGAATGAGAGCAAATCCCTGCAGCTGTGTTCCAACATCTGGTGGAAAGCCTTCCCAGAAGCCGTTACAGTGGGAGATACTGGTTTTGGCATCGCACACACAACTATTGATTCAAAGTGTGGGTGTCCACATAATTCTGGTCATGTAGCACACATCTGGGAGACTCTGATTCAGCTGAGCGGCCATCAGAGGCTGACCTCTGGGATCTGTTTGCTGACCCTCAAGTGACCAAACGATGTCAGCCACTAATATATAGTTCAATAAGTCAGTTCATACAGGAATTCTTGTTTTAATGGTTTTAACTGTTTCTCATCCCCGCGCTGTTTCATCTGTGACGGATATCCTTCTGATGCCAAAGAGGGTTAAAAAGTCACAGGCAAAATAATATTACACAATCCTCATCAATTTTTTTTTTTACTTTGTTGCAGTAATGCTAGAAAAATAGAACTTAAAGCATGTTTATTATTTATTTATTTTTTTTACATTTTTATTTATTTGTAACTTACAGTATGTTTGGGTGCCCAGGTGGCTTAGTGGTGAAGCCGGCAACCACATACGTATGCTGCGCGTTGCGGTGCGGGCGGCGCGGGTTCGAGTCTCGGCCTGTCGCCAATTTGCCCGCGTGTCTTCCCCTGTATTTTCCCCCCATTTCCCGTCTCTCTCCACTGCTAACAAAAGCCGCTGTGGCCAAAAACACACACACAAAAAAAAACTTACAGTATGTTTGCAGGAATCGTGTATTACGGTATGCTAGAATCACTTCAACACTAAAATCTATATAAACCGGTGACTCCAGTGGAATTTTCCATCTTTTGTTACGTTTACGCGTCTGTTTGGAAATGTGGAAGGTTTCACAGATTTTCGCTGTTATTTTCATATACAAACATTTGATTGCAGAATTTTTTTCCTGATTCAGATTTTTTTGTCCTGATTCTCACAAACATCACAAACAAATAAATGTTTTAATTTTTGTTATTAATTCCATCATCATCACCAAACCAGCCCAATAAAAAAGGTAAAAACCGCACCTTACTCTCATTTTTTACTTGCATCATGTCCACATGACACCAAATGGCTACAGTGGGAGACGATCCAGGTATATCTATTTGATCAGAATACGGTAAAGTGCTCCTCTCAATGCCATAAACCTGAAATGTTTGTTGGCATTATTGATGAGATTTATCAGCTTTTTTGTGCAAGTGCAACTTTTTCATCTTTGGGTGTTCAACACTGGTACTGCATGACTTTGGTTAAGCAGGAATATAGTGGGAAAGCACCTCCTTTTCAGAGGGTAACTTCTACAAAAATTCGATGCACTGAGCGAGCTGTGATAGAATGACAACGATCATTTCTCAACCTGAAACAGGAAATAATCAAACCATCAGGGAGCTGCTCTTCATGAAGCTTTTATCAGTCAGTGCAGATGAGCTTCCACACTTTCTGCTGTCCACTGACCAAAATCTGAAGTCGGGTTCTCTGCAGCCTACAAAGAGAAACCTGAAACCTTCTGGTACCAGAGATGCTGCCGGTGCCTGTTGTTTAGAGTGATAATGTCAACAGCAAACAGCTGATCTGCTGAAGTTACTGAGGTGAAGCCCATCCAGCTACCAGACACCCCCTCTTCATTCTTCCACTGATGCGACATGTTTCTCTTGTTACAGTTCAGCAACACAAATAAACTTCCAGGCCAGTTTCATCCTTCACACAGAGGATGATCGTTCTGTGGTTTGTCCAGCTCCGGCCACGCACGATTTGTGCTCCACGCTGCCGTGGGTAAAAAAAACTCCAGACGAGGCGGTGTAAAAACAATCGCCCGCTCTCTGCAGTCAGCTTCGGCTTTTTCTGTTTTCTCAAAGCTACAAGAACGGAGGGACCGTGAAGGCTGTTTATTTGTTCTTTGTGACTGGAAAGGCCAGCAAGGTTTGGAAAGAGTAGAAGTGTGAGACATTCTGACATTTAACCTCGTAACATCCAGCAGGTCCCATCCAGGATCAGGGTGTGGGTTTTGTAATGTCCAGCCCTTTTTATAGAATCGTTGCCTGCTTAGAACACTCAATATAAAGATGCCTTCATCAGAAAAATGGTGACAACCATGTTTGAAATGCCTCATAGTTTCTGACTACAGTAAAAGTCACCTAAGTCGAAGTCGCACAAATCGGATTTTCGCTCTAGTTGGACAGTTTCTGCAGGTCCTGATTGTTCCTAAAGTTAATGCCAGTAAAACTCATCTCCTAAGTCGGATTTTCGCCTACCTTGGATGAAAAATCTGGTCCCATTGTAATACATTTCCAATTAAGTTTGATCACATGAATTGGATAATTTAGTGCTAAAACCCTCCTCAGCTTCTGCCCGCCCACTTCCAGTATATACAATCTACACAAACTCCACATCAGTTTGTTCATGCACACTAACAACACCTGGAGATCGCTTGAGTGGCTATACGTCTGGATTGGCTGCAGTGGGCGAATCAGTTCATTTCACCTGAGACAATCATGGCAAGCGCAGGAGTCGAGCATAAGCTACAAACTCGCACTTACAAGCAAAGATATGAGATTAGACATTTTGCAGAAGCAAATCCAGAGATGAAGCAGAAGCCATTGCTGCAGTATTAGACGCCAAACTGTCGAATATTTTGAAGAACTTTGAAGAATCTGATTTTATCCGACTTACACATAAGAAGGATTTTTTACAAGTCGGATGAAATTCCATGGGCCATTTGAATCCGACTATGGCGATGCTTACTGTACTATCAAAGCATTCCTGACCCTAAAGGGTGGACCAAAGTTAACATCCACCATTAAAATCTTATAATGTCTTGATGTCCACCAGGTCATCGGAGAATCACTAATGGGTGAGGCTGATGTTGGAGGCTTAAGAAATTTTGAGATACGTAACTCAAAATTTCGAGTTATGGATGGCAATTATATTTAATTTTTTTTTAGTGGTGGAAACAAGCTTCCATAGATTTACATTTGGATGCAAACTTGATGGAAGCCTAACCCTAAATGGTTCGCTGGAGAATGTTGAGGTTTACAGAAAAACAATGTCAAAAAGCGTGAGATTTAATTTAAAATGTAACATCTAGTTTCCAACATCTGCTTATTTAGCACGTGGCTAAAAGAAAATCCCAACCCCTACCCCCGTCCCAACATGGTTCACCAGCAGGCAACCTGATACATGCTTAGAGGTCAAAAGCTTTTCCATTAGGGTTTTCTATAAAAGAGGTGCTCACTATCCAAATCCAAACGTTATGTGCTGCCAATGCCCTGGTGTATATTAATCTCTAAACTAAGGTTCTAAGGTTCTAAGGCCCTGCAGCCCTGCGGGCGGTCTTTGTCCTCCAAGTTCGGGTCCTCTACCAGAGGCCTGGGAGCTTGTGGGGCCTGCACAGTATCTTAGCTGTTCCCAGGACTGCGTTCTTCTGGACAGAGATCTTGGATGTCGTTCCAGGGATCTGCTGGAGCCACTCTCCCAGTTTGGGGGTCACTGCCCCGAGTGTTCCGATTACCACGGGGACCACTGTTACCTTCACCTTCCACATCCGAGCTCTTGGTGTTTTTCCAGCTTCTTGTGTTTCTTCTTCTTGATGTTGCCATCACTTGGTATTCCAACATCTATCACTACGACCTTCTTCCACTGCTCGTCCACTACTACGATGACTAGTTTCTATAAATTTTGGCATTAAAGTTTCTCTAAAATATTTTGGGTGGTGCAAACAGACTTTGTTTCTAACTCTAGATGAATCACCAGTGACCTGGTGGATGTTCAATGGCTGTCCAAAGAAAAAAGCATGCTGGGTAAATTACAGTTTAAAGAGATGGATGTCTGTTTTCCTGATAGAAACTCACTAATGGAATTTGCAGCTTTACACAATAATTTTGCTCCTTGAAAACATGTTTGGCTAACAGCTTTGCAAACTGCCTGCCTCACATTTAGTGAGAAATAAATCACGACTATAATGAAAGTCACACTGGAGGAGATTTTAACACCATTAACTGTTCACTGAATTTTTTGGAGGCCTCATTCAGAGTCGTGGCTACGTGACATAATCTGCTGTTTGAGCCTCTGAGCCTTTTGCAGCTTTATGTGCGTCGGAAAACACGCCGGTCAGAACCGGCACCGATGACATGTTTACAGAGACACACCGCCGACATGAGACGGAGAAAAGGGAAAGACATCATTGCATGAGTTGTATATGTGGAATATTAAAAATGACTTCAGTGCACTGCTTCTGCATAATCGTTTAATGATCCATCATACGACGAGTTGAGCGTTCGCAGAGGAGAAATGGTCCCAGAATAAATACGTTTCAACACGAGAACAGAGGGAAGGGAAGAAATGGGTTTGGCAGGAGACGAATGTGGTTGGAGCGCAAAACTTTGCCACTTCTTCTCTTCGTATCCTCCTCCTCCCCAGCTCTGTATCTCTCCTCTTTATCTCTGATTCCTCCCTCTCTCTTTTCATTTGCTCCCTCTCCATTCACCTGCCTCTGCTGCAGGCACTGATTTATGACTGCATGCAGTGTGCTTCCTTCTCTGAAATTGGTTGGATATGTATGTCATGCTGTGCAATTATAAGAGCGTGACCTCAACTCTCTGTGACCTGAATGTCCTGAACAAAGTGCCCAGTTGTGTTTCCTTCAAATTGTTTTCAAATGAATATCGAAATGACTAACTGGTTATGACCATCTGTTATTATTGGAAATTACACATCTCCTTAATCCACCGGTGACCTGTTTCAGGTTATGTTTAGGCTCTAGTCTAACGTTCCCAAACAGAAATCATAACAGAGGAACTTTAAGGCAAGAATATAGTCACTGGCCACTTCATTAGGTACAGGTTAGTACCTACTGTACAAACATTCATCACAGTGGTGGAAACATTCCTCCCAACTTTGTGACATGGAACATTATCCTGCTGGAAGCAGCCATCAGGAGTTGGGAACACTGAGGTCATAAAGGGATGAACGTGGTCAGCAACAATACTCAGGGAGGCTGCGGTCTTCAGAATACATCAATATACAGGACAGGACAGGACAGTAGGTCTCTTGTGTCTAACAAAGCCAGTAAGAAAGACAAAGCTACTGTAGCATCAGCCACTGGTTTGTGAAGTCCTGCAGGAGGGCTGCAACTTTTGGTAGTCGAATAATCTGTCAATTATTTTATCGATTAGTCAACGATTATTTCAATCTTAACTCACCTGTTCAAGCCTGCCCGCCTGCTACCATCACTTTGTTCTCTTCTCACAATTAAAATAATGACCCATAAAAATACGAGTTTGAAACTAATCAAATGTATTTTTAAAATTAGTGTGACATCACAATAAATATCAATTTATTATTAATTAAAATAAAACGTGTAAATAAATAAAAATGGCCTCTATTCAAAAGTTCAAATAAGATTTCAACTTAAATCGAAAATATTTTTCTGTGCAAAACAGCTGAAAAGTTTACAGACGATTCAGTTCATACAGAGGTTTATTAATCAGAATGAACGCTGATATTAATGCGAGGAAAAAAAATAGGAGCCAACGTAGCTGCTCCTGTTGTCCTTCACTCGTTAGCTAACATCAATGAAAAGGTGGATCTCAGCAAACATCATCCATGAGAGCTTGCAATAATGCAGAGTTATAAACATACTTGAAAAACAGGTCATTTCTTCATTTTATATTTAAGCCCTTCATAAATCCTATTGACTACACTCTATTCACCA
>JASGAU010399393.1:0-16983 GCA_030220045.1 Australoheros facetus
CAGACTGCTGGCTTACTTGTGGTTCCTAGGATACTTAAGAGTAGAATGGGAGGCAGAGCCTTCAGCTTTCAGGCCCCTCTTCTGTGGAACCAGCTCGCAGATTGGATTCGGGAGACACACCCTCTCTATTTTTAAGATTAGGCTTAAAACTTTCCTTTATGATAAAACGTATAGTTAGGGCTGGATCAGGTGACCCTGAACCTTCCCCTGGTTATGCTGCTATAGGCCTAGTCTGCTGGGGGGTTCACATAATGCACTGTTTCTTTTCATTCACCTTATTTACTCTGTTTATACTTCACTCTGTATTTAAAATCATTAATTATTATTAATCTCTCTCTCTCTTCCACAACATCTCTTTTGTCCTTTCTCTCCCCTCAGCCCATCCGGTCGCGGCAGATGACTGCCCCTCCCTGAGCCTGGTTCTGCTGGAGGTTTCTTCCTGTTAAAAGGGAGTTTTTCCTTCCCACTGTCGCCAAATGCTTGCTCATAGGGGGTTGTTCTGACTGTTGGGTTTTCTCTGTATTAGTGTAGGGTCTTTACCCACAATACAAATTGAGGCGACTGTTTGTTGTGATTTGGCGCTATATAAATTGAATTGAATTGAATTGAATTTTCCGTGGACAGTGGCTGTCTTGACAGAGAAAAGGAAGTGGTGGCCCAAAAAAAACAGCAACCTGGTCCATTCCTACCCCCAGTATTTGGACATTGTGCCAAGATGGTTAAAGGACTGCACCCTCACACTTACTCTCCAAATATTATCATTGCTACAGTAGCCCCGCACCTGAGCTACACCACCGTAAGCCAGCACCTCGTCATCAGAGCAACGACAGCAGCAATAACCCAGCACCTAAGCCTCTCCTCTGCCTGAGCCCTCAGTGATCAGAACAGATTGACTTAATTTCACACTAGCCACCTGTTCTCAAGTCACGCAGCCCACCAGTTCCTCACCAGCCTCCCAACCTTTCAAGGGAGGGAAGCATGGTTCCTATGCATGCCCTATGCAAGAATCCTATGCATGAATCCTATGCATGTCTAAAAACGGTTGAAGCTGGGGAAGAACCACCTTCTCTAAAATATTTGAAATAAAAGGGAGCTTTCATACGCTCCAGTGCCAGTGGACCCCAAACTTGCAAGGTTACCTGAACTGGCAGAATCCGAGCCTCTGTGTCCTGCCAAGCAGCCTTAATTCGGGGTGACTGCAGGTGCCTAAGCCAGTGGGTCTCACACCACCTGAGCCTGAGCATAAGCCCAAGACAGTTGATCTTGCACTATCAGAACCAAAGCCAGTGGGTGTCCTTCCACCTGAGCCCAAGCCAGCTTTCAGAGATTCCTTTGTTGCCAGCCTCCAGCCAAGTCAGAGGTGTCCTGTTGCCCCCACTGGCACTAGCTTCTGAAATTGACCTTCTCCTGCCGGCATCCAGAGAGTATCCTTTGCTGCCATTGCTGCTGGCCTCCAGCCAAGCATCCTCAGTTGCCCTGTCACCTCTGTCATCACTTCCTCGGCCACCAGAGCAACTCCATCACTGGCCTCCTAGCCAGTCCCCTGAAAGGTTTTGCAACTGGCTTTCTCCTCTGTGTCCTAGGAAGTCCCATCTCCTCAGCCAATGGTAGCACCTTGTTAAACTACCGGACATGTCTCCTCCGACGCCACTCCCCGCCCAAATTTCCTGAGGGGTTCCATCTCCTCAGCTGTCAGGGTTTTCTTACCAAGCCCCCAGAGTTGCTCTGTCTCTGCCGCTGGCCACTTGACTGGTCAGCTGATCTGCCAGACCTTTGCAGAGTTTATATGTTTAGAAGGTCTGCCAGGCAATCGAGAGCCAGGGCATTTGTAACTTTAAAAGTAAACAATAAAAGTAGACTCAGTGCTTCATAGAAACCTCCCACCAGACTAGGGCTATTGCAGCGTAACTAAAGGAGTGCTCCGGTTTATCTGATCCAGCCCTAACTATAATCCTGATTTAAAAGGAAGGTTTTAAGCCTAATCCTAAAAATAGAGGGTGTCTGTCTCCCGAATCTAAACTGGGAGCTTGTTCCACTGAAAAGAGGCCTGAAAGCTGCAACCTGCCTCCCATTCTACTTTTGAGTATCCTAGGAACCACAAGTTAGCCTGCAGTCTGAGAACTAAGTGCTTTATTGGGTGATATGGTACTATAAGACCTTCAAGATAAGATAGAACTGATTATTCAATTCTGCATTTAACAAGGAACCAGTGAAGAGAAGCCAGTATGGGAGAAATATGCTCTCTCATTAGTACTTTAGCTGGAGAATTTTGGATCAACTGAAGACTTTTCAGGGAGCTTTTAGGACAAGCTGAGAGTAATAAAAATGCATGAATTAGCTTTTCAACATTATTCTGAGACAGGATATTTCTAATTTTTGAGATCTTGTACAAATGCAAGAAAGCAGTCCAACATATTTTTAAAATATGTGCAATGAAGTGGCCCAGTGATGCTGCCTCTGTACTGCAGGACTGTTTTGAATGTAGAGACTGGCAGGACTTCAGGGAGGCTGCTGTCTGTGAGGGAAAGGTGGATCTGGAGGACTATACATTTGCTGTCCTCGGATACATAAGCAAGGGATGTTACCACCACTATGACTGTGATGTGCTACCCAAACCAGAATCCCTGGCTGGATGCAGAGGTTTGCTCTCTGCCAAAAGCAAGGGATGCTGCCTTCAGGTTTGGTGACTCGCAGACACTCGGGAGGGCCAGAAGAGAGCTGACTGCTGGCATAAAGAGGGCCAAAGCCACATATGCTCAGAAATTCCAGGGACTCTTCTCCGCCCGGGATCTACGTAGCATGTGGAAGGGCATCAAGTACATCACAGACTGTAAATCCAGAGATGCACTGTGCCCTAGGGACCCCTCTCTGCCTGACACACTCAACAGGTTTTACGACCGCTTTGAGGACCCCACCACCCCCTCCAGCACCAGACTCATCCCACCATCCAGAGAAGAACCCCTCAGTGTGACCCCAGCAGAAGTAAGGAGGATTCTACAGGGGAGTAATCCTCGCAAATCTGCTGGACAAGACAACATCCCTGGGCGGGTGCTAAGGGATTGTGCAGACCAACTCTCTGGGGTGTTGGCTGACATTTTCAACTCCTCCCTCACACAAGCAGCTGTCCCCACCTACTTAAAGCCTGCCACCATCATCCCGGTTCCTAAGTGCTCGGCAGTGACAGGCCTGAATGACTATGGGCCAGTAGCTCTCATCCCAATAGTCATGAAGTGCTTCGAAAGACTGGTTATGGCCCACATCAAGGACACGATCGATGTCACTGTGGACCCACACCAATATGCATATTGGAAGAACCGGTCCACAGAGGACACCATCTCATCTGTGGTTCACACTGCCCTCACCCACCTGGAGTGTAAGGACTCCTATGTCCGTATGCTCTTTGTGGACTTCACATCAGCCTTGAACAGCATTGTTCTACAAAACCTGGTGCACAAACTGTTCACACTTGGACTGATCTCCTCTCTCTGCAACTGGGTCCTGGACTTCCTGATTAACAGGCCACAATCTGTGAAGATCCACGACGTCTCCTCCTCCCCCACCATCCTCAGCATTGGCTCGCGCCACGGCTGTGTGCTGTTCACTCTGCTCACATATGACTGCTGAGCAAAACACCCTGACTGTCATATTGTGAAGTTTGTGGATGACACAGCAGTGGTCGGATGCATCGCTAACAATCATGAGTCCGGCTACAGGCAGGGGGTGGAACACCTGGAGGGTTGATGCAGAGAGAACAATCTCTGCATCAATGTGACAAAAAACAAAGGAGATGATCATGGACTTCAGAAGACTCAGACACCCCCTTCTTCCCCTGCATATTGGAGGATCTGCGGTGGAAGTGGTCCCCAGGTACAGGTACTTGGGCGTACACCTAAGTAACAACGTCACCTGGGGCAATAACACTTCCAGTCTAGTCAGGAAGGCACATCAGCGCGTCTACTTCCTCAGGAGGCTGAGGCATGCTGGACTTGGAAGCTCAGTCCTCTACTCACTCTACAGATGTATGGTGGAGAGTGTCCTGGGCTCCTGCATTACTGTGTGGCACTGAAGCTGCTCTGCGGCAGAGAAGAAAGCTCTGCAGAGGGTGGTGAAGACTGCACAAAGGACTGTTGGAGTCAGGTTCTCCACCACCACAGACATTTACACCTCCAGATGCAGGAAAGGGCCACCTGCATCCTGAAGGACCCCACACATCAAGCAC
Source organism: Australoheros facetus (assembly GCA_030220045.1). Lineage (NCBI taxonomy): Eukaryota > Metazoa > Chordata > Actinopteri > Cichliformes > Cichlidae > Australoheros > Australoheros facetus. The sequence continues at coordinate 4,220 of JASGAU010399393.1, forward strand.
ACACACTCTTTGTTCCATGCCCCTCAGGCAGGAGGCTGAGGAGCATCAAGAGTAGGACCACCAGACTGAGGAACAGCTTCTTCCCTGCAGCTGTAAGACTGCTGAACTCTGGTGGGGCTGTGTAGCTGCACTGCTCTTGCACAACTCTGTATACAATTATGCTGCTGTTGCACACACTCATGCATCATTTGCACAAGTCACTGCTGTGGCACCACGGGTCTCTACCTTACCATTACTCCACATCCTAAACTGTAATGCCACATTTATTTTTAGTATTTAATAGTGTGTGTGTGTGTGTGTGTGTGTGTGTCATTAGTTATAGTGAAGGTCGCTGAACATAAACATATGTCTCATGTGGTTATGACTTTTTTCTCTAATAAATAAAATTTTATTTGAAGAAATTCAGGGAGTTATTATTAGTTAAAGGAATACTCGGCTCAACAGAGCTCTGACTCTTTGTAACCCTGGCTACTAGTGCTGACAAGAAACCTGAGGCTGTTCTTATTTTCTTCAATCAGTGATGAATTGTAAGCTGTCCTAGCTTTATGTAAGGTTTTTTTAATAGAGCAACAAACTATTTTTCCAGGCTAAATGAAGAATCCTAAATTAGTGAGACACCTTTTTCTCTCCAGTTTACAGGCTATCTGCTTTAAGCTGCGCGTTTGTGAATTATACCACGGACTCAAGCACTTCTAATTTGAGGCTTTTTTCAGAGGAGCCACAGTATCCAGAGTCATACACAGTATATAATCAACCTTTGTGAGAATAGAGTTTAGGTAGCTGCTCTGCACTGTGAATATATTGAATTAATAATAATAATAATAATAATAATGAACAAATTATATCCTTAAACTTAGTTACAGCACTTTCAGAAAGAAAACAGAGGGTTTTCTGGGAATACTGTTAAATCTTCAGGTTCTATACCATATGTCAGAAAAAGCTCCAGTGTGATTAAAGTAGTGGGTGGCCTCCTTTACATTTTGAGAGAGGCCAGTTTTTGAGAGAAGGCAGTCATGAGAGTGAAAGTAGGGTACACCCTGGACTGGTTTGAAGAACGTAACAGGGCCAACACTTATAGACAGCCAACCTTTCACGCTCACAGTATGTCTTTAGACTTTGGGAGAAAGCTAGAGTACCCAGAGAGAACCCACACAGTTGTGGAGAACAGGCAAGCTTCACACAGATTGCTGGCAGATTGGAATGGCAAACTCATTGTTTCATTAACTATCAGGTTGGTCATAGTTATTGTAAAGTAAGTTAGTTGATTTAGGACCTGTATTATTGCAGACAAACTTATTCACATTAAACAGTGGTGCAGTTGTTACCGTCACATCTGGTACTCTGCTTGCTCCAACAATGTAGATGTGAAAGAGTGTGCTTGTAAATGGTAAAAGAATGGTTCTTATATAGTGCTTTTCTACTCTCCTTGAGCACTCAAAGCAGTTGTCTGTTTGTTTGTGTTGACTGTCTGATAGACTTAAGACCTGTCCAGCGTATACCCCACCTAATAAGAAAAAGTAAAGACCAAGTAAATATTTTAAGAAGGGTTTAATGTGTTTTGGTGTTTTTATTTTCACTGACTTTAAACAGGCCTTCTCTCCTGGTTCAAAAATAAAATTCAGTAATGCCCCACTGTATGAACAATGACTTCAGTCTGTCAGTGGTCATTGTTATGTTTACATGTCTAGACATTGCCTATACTGGGGCAGATCACTGTGAATCAATATTTAATTGCTGTAACCAACAAACAATCATAAGCTTGGCAGGTCTGATAATTGCATACAGCAGACAAGAAAACACAGATGTTGTCCATTCAACAGAGGTTGAGGAGAACTCTCTTGTTTATAGAGATGCTGACTTCTTAGTCTGATGAGTGGTAAATGACAGAAAATGGAGCCAAATCTGTTTTGCTTATCAGATTAGATCAGGAGTGTGAGGGTGGGGTTAACTGTTTTTTTCCTCTCGTGCGATAGCCCCTGTAAACCTTTTACAGTGCAATGGTCAGAGAACCTGTAAACATTGCAGAGTCTGACCTTGTGGTGAATTTGCTGGGATATCAACTCCTGGGAAAATTGTGGCTCTGTGTTAACACATTTAGTTTTGTTTAGTTTTGAGTTCTTACTACCTTTATAATCTAGATATAAATATTCTGTTATTATTTAATATTCTTTATACGTTTGACTCCGTGTGTTTTTAGTCAGTCGAGTTTTCATAGTTGTTTCCTGTATCTTGTTAAGTCTCTGTTTCTATGTTAGGGATTCCTTTATGTTATTTCTTGTTTCATTTTTGGTAGTCTCTTGTCCCCATATTTGGTTTTACTTCCCATCTCATTATCATTGATAGGTTTCACCTGTTTGTTACTCAGCTTTTCCCACTCCCCTTGTTATCCCTCAGTGTGTTCTGTGTGTATTTATATCCCTTGTCTTTCAATTGAATCTTGTTATGTTGTACTGTTGTCTGTCTGTCCGTTGTGATTTTGGATTTTGTTGCTTGCATGTCAGGACTCTGTTTTGCCTCTGTTTTTGGATTTTTTTCAGCAATAATAAACACTTGCTTTTTTCACCCTCCTGGCTGTCTCTAAAGTCTGCATTTAGGTCTCTGTTACCTCTGCTGCACTCCAAAACATGACATTTATAGATGTGATTGCACTTATGATGATCAGTTAATCAAGTGCATCTGATTGGCAGCACCCGACTGTTACCTTCTTAATTCCTATGGAAGCTGTAAGGGTGTACTTAATTATTCTGCATAGAGTGAGTCCTGTGAAAATGTCCTTTTTCACATGAATCTATACAGTGCACAATTATTCATGAAGGTAAAATGTGTGGTTAAGATGTGCACACCACCTACACGTGTTTTGTAGTGCAAATCAAAGTAAAAAACATCAAATGTACTGGAGAAATTAGGACAATTCTCATTTCAAGAGATTTTCAAAGTCAATAATTATAGGTATATTATTATAAAATATATATTATTTTATAGGTATATTATTATAAAATTATTATAAAATAGGTTTGAATGCTAGCCTTTAGAAATCCGTTCTTGGCTATCCATAGCATCTAGTTAATATGATTAACAGAACTTTATTTGACATCATACTTGCTATAGCACTCCATGAGTTTATTTTTCTTCTAACAAGTGATGTAGGTTTATACAGTTTGTTAGTCGCACAACCAAACCTCATCAGGGGCCTATACTACAAAGCAGGATTCTGGCTTTTCCAGGTAACTTCAGGGTTAATCCTGGATTTTTAGTACTACGAAGGTGGCTTACTTTTTACCGGGGTAAATGTTAATGTTATGCTGTTAATTTATGCTATGGATCTAATTTGCTCACGAGCAGGTTAGGTTCCAGATTAGAGATCAACAGGAAATCATGGCCTACTGACCAATAAGTTCTCAATAAAATAGTGTTGTCATTCCTGGAGGATCACTCAGAATTCTGCGGGGAGAGTAGGAGGGTCGAAAGTCTTTCCGTAGCATCTAAAGTCTTTCTGTTTCCCTTATGAGCATCAGTAATAAATATAGATTCTTAGATGCAATTTTATTCCTTGATTTTTGTTCGGTTGACAGCAAACAATTTTACAGCAGTGTTACTGTTCTGTAAGTGTTCATATATGACCCCAACAGACACCTACACTGTATTTACTGACATATCAAATTTGTGCATAGACTAAGCCTGGGTTTGAATTTTTTTTTGGCCTTTTTAAAAAAAACAAAAAAACAATTTGATAGTTTGCAGGAGGAGAGGAGATGGGGGAAGGCATGCGGTAAATGGCAACAGGTTGGGACTCGAGCTTGGGCCGCCTATGTGGCATATATGGTCGCCTGCTCAAACTCCCCTTAAAATCTGTTTTTAAATTTAATCTTTACTCTCAAACCCTTAAACAACACAGAGTATGCAGCTGAGAGAATAAATACTAAAGCTGTCAGAAGCACGTTATGTTCAGAGTGTCAGTTTAAAATCAGCTGGAACTGACATAATTTATTTTATTTACAGCATGTTTTAAGTGTAATATAGATTATCTGCTGGGGGAACACATTTTATATGTGCAGTTTGTTAAGCCATACTTTACTAAAACCACTGAATGAAGTGCAAACTGTGTGCAACATTGACATGGGAATGTGCGTGTATTCATTTGGTGATTTAGGAATTTAGGATTTAGGAAGATTACTTGATTCAAACCTGCTGCTTAGTCTCTTTTATACTGCTGGAATTTCAGCTACTAGAACACAGAACACACACAAAGAATACCTGTTCAATCAGTCAAATTATTTCAATTTCATGTGCCGAGAAACTAAACTGAATTCCTCATCTCCTTTATTACGCTGTGGGACAGTAATATTTAATGTTTAAATGGATCCAGTTTAAAGTTTCAGAGCTCTAATGTGCATCTATCACCTTAGAAAAAAATACCAGCACCGAGAAGGCACCGGAATGAAAATGTTTATTTTAAATCACCAGATTAATGATCTTATGCAGCATTCATCTTTTGTCCTTGTATTTTACTGTTATATTTTAATATTCTTTGTAGAATTTAATCACCATTTGGTAATGTCTCTGGTTCAGATGGCATAGGGATCGTTTTCTGATTTATGTCTGGATTACCCTGATTTAAAAATTATCCTATATGAGTTTCTTAATATTTTAGCATTCTAGTTTCTGCTAGTACTTAGTACTTTTATGGGATTCCTTATATATTTTTTAATCATATCTTTATTAGTTTTATGCATTTATAAATGCCATGAATAACACTTCCCAAGCCTTCCCATGTTGAACAACTGGCAGTATTTAAATAAAAAATAATTAAAAAAAATTAAAAAATAGATATTAAACTAATAAATACAGTCATTAATAATAATAATGAAAAAAATGACAGTAAAAATAACATGCGTTTCCCACAGAAAGTTAATATCATTATAATTACCTAATACTTCCAATGCCTCTTCAATACCACAATTTTTAACAAATTCCAAAAACATCTTCCATATATTATTAAACTCATAAGCTTTCCTCCTTACTATATAGGTCAGCTTTTTGAGAACCAAACTTGAAGTTAAGTTCTTTAACCAGTGGCCAAAAGAGGGGCAGATCACATTTTTTCCAGAACAGTACAATAGAGCATCTGCCTTGTATTAAACAAGGGTCAATCATTTTTCTTTCCCTGCTGGTCACAGGCCAGTTGTCTGGGTAACTACAAAAAATACATATCATTAGGGCATAAAGGTATTAAGCTTGATGTTATCTGAGAAAGAAGGTTTAACACAGAGCTCAAAAATCTTTGCATCTTCTCATATTCCCACAAACAGTGACATTGTGAACCCTGGTAGGGGTTACATTTATAACAAAGATCTGGCATCCTGGGATCAAATTCACTCAACTGTAAGGGGGAGATATGCATTCTCATTGTCCACTTATACTGTATAGTCTCAGTCGGGTGTTGATGGTTTGAGTATGTGACTTTAAACATATTCTACGCCATTCCTCAGGTGAGATATCCTCCTGTAAGTCACTTATCCAACCCTGTCTCTTACTTTCAGAGTTGTCATTATGGTTTTCAACCAATATGTTATCGGGCAATTTATTCTAAATTGCCCATAGGTGTGAATTTGAGCGTGAATATGAGTGTGGATGGTTGTCTGTCTCTCTGTGTTGGCCCTGCGACAGGCTGGCAACCTGTACAGTGTGTACCCTGCCTCTCGCCCTATGTCAGCTGGGATAGGCTCCAGCCCCCCCGCGACCCTGAACAGGATAAGCGGAAGTGGATGGGTGGATGGATGGATGTTATATAATTGAGTGATCAGACCTTTGCTGAGGGGTTTTTTGTCATAAATCTTTCTAAGGTGGTGAGTGGAGGTTGTTGTACTGTGTTTTTAGGTGTACCAGTATAAAGCCTTTAAGTTTTAAGTATTTAAAAAAAAAGTGTTTCAGTGGCACATCAAACTTAGCCCTCAAATCCTCAAATGACACTAGATTCTGATCCTTATATACATGTTGCAATGTGGAATTGATTGGAAGATATATAAAAACTTTATTATGTTTATTCTGTCCACTATAGAGAGAGGCAAAGTTGTCCAACTTGTGATATCCTCTGACACTTTCGCTAGCAGGGGTCCATAGTTTATTGAACTAAGATTGGGGTTATTCCTATTACTAAATAACTGAATCCTTCTGTAGCATTCACAAATGGCTGAGATATTGTTGGTTACTTCTATCATCCCCATTTAGAAACATTAAGGACGATTTGTCTATTCACTTTGAATCCAGAGATCAATCAGGTTTAGGAGAGACGGAATTGACTCTACGAGGTGAGATATGAAAATTATGGTATCATCTGCATACATTGCTATATGGTGATCCAGGTCCCCCAATCTGATATCATAAATTGAGTGGTGCGACCTACTTGCAATTGCCAAAGGTTCCATAGCTATTACAAAGAGTAAAAGGTGAAAAACGGCTGTGATACCATTCTATTTGTAGATACCATCACAGTAGAATCCACAAATAAAATTTCAATCTACTTGCAGAAATAGTTGCCAAATTCAAAGCACTTGAGCAACTCAAGAAAATACGCCCATTCAACATGGTCGAATATCTTCTCTGCACCAGTGACAAAATGGCAGTGTCAGGGAACCCTTCACACGTGTGAATTATATTAAGAACTCTTCTAATATTGTGAAAGCCCTGGCGACTTTGGACCAGTCCATTTTGGTCCGAATGTATAATGGCTGGTAAAACCCTCTCTAGTGTCAAAGCCAACACTTTAGCTGAGTCAGAATTCAGGAGTGATATGGGTCCATAAGAGCTTCTTTCAGTTGGTGATTTTTCTGGTTTTAAAATAAAAGTGATCAGTGCTCTTTGCAAATATCATCTAGATCTAATTTTTTATCTAGCTCAATTGATGTATCTTCTGAAATACAGGGAATATCCAGTTTCTCCAGAAAACTTTTTTGTTTTACCAGATCCAGTAGGCAGCCTTGTTTGAATTGGTATATTTAAAACTAGTGAAACTAATTATTACCACAACTAATTATAAGAGAAGTAAACATCAATGTGCTCCCCTAAAAATTTTATGAAATTTGGATCGTGAAACCACTTAGAGTGCAGGTGCCAACTAGAACAGCTTTTGTTTGGTTGGGAGTCAATGTAATTAACTAAAATTTGAGCATGATCTGACAGAACAAAACTATCATACATGCAATTAGTTATATTTGGTAGCTGATGATATGAGATTAAAAAGTAATCTATTCGGGAGTAGGAATTACATGATGAAGAATAACATGAATATTCTTTTTTACATGGATTCTGCATTCTCCAAGGGTCACAGAGATTTAGATCTTTTATATACTGTTGTAATTTCTTTCTAGTTTGAGGATGGGAGATGTCTGATCCTGACGAGCGATCAAGCTTTTGATCTAAAGTGCAGCTGAAGTTGCACTTTCACTTAGTCCTCTTTAAGTATGTGTGTCTACTGAATGAAAACGACAGAGGATTCAAGCTGTTTAAGTCTTTTAATAACCTGTTTTAGTTTAGCCGGTTTAATCATCCCCCTTAAATTCCAAGAGGTAAAGTTCAAATTTTTATTACAACTGATCTTAAATATGTACTAAAATGGGTTGTACGGCATTTTATCTCTTGCTAGAAGTAAATAAGCCTGTTGTCTATTCCTAGATCTTGCACTGAAGGTGTGCCAACAGAAAACATAGTGTGAGGAATACAATAAAACACACAAAAAACAGAACCTGCCATAAACGAATCCCCTGAGCTGTCAACCAGAACAGGACAGCCTTTCCATCCCTTCCCCCTCCCCCTGACCTTGGGGTGAAGTTAAATGCACACACTGATCCAATGTTAAACAAGGGTGCAGTAAAACCAAACCAGACACTGCAGCAACATCCGTATGTGGGAGAAAAAAAAGAAAACTAACAAAACATGCAAGAGTCCTGGCAAAGATGCATGTTTAACATGGCAGGATGTCAAAGATCTCAAAGACAGTCTATCTGGCCTCATTAGTTTCTTAAGAAAAGCTGACAAAAAAAAACATGTCCACTTTAACCAAGAGCGACCCCTGTTAACAGGGTGTAGGACAGTCACATCCCATTCAATTAAAACGTATATCGACAGACATGAGAGAATAGGGCCGGAGTCCAATCTTAACATCACCTAAAGCTTTATCCAGAAATTAAAATAATTACTGTAGGATGATCAATGTCCAGAAGCTTCTTTTAGTTGCTCAGTGTATCGACAGCATGGTGTAAATTTTGGACAAAGGTTTCTGCTGGGGATTCAGACTCACGTGTTTGTCCATCTACTGTCACACAAAGTTTGGCCGGATAGATTATTAAGTAGCGAATATTCAGTGATCTCAGCTGTTGCTTTATCCCATCAAAGCGCCTCCTCAGCCGATGAAGCTCCATCGATAAGTCTGGGAAAAACATTCCCCTCCTGTCTGCCGCACAATACTTTGCCTTTAGCCCTGGCTACTCGCATAACACAGACTTTATCTTGGAAGTTTAAAACCCTGACAATGATGACTCTCGACGAGGGGGGTCTGTTGGACAGTGAGCAGCCAGGTAGCCTGTGTGTTCTCTCAATGATTAGGGGTGTTGAAAAGTCATCAATCATCATCATCTGGTTTCTTGTCAAGTCATTGTCTCAGTCAGTGATTCCCTGTTTAACTGTCTCCTGTTTTATTTTGTTAGTAATGTATTTCTGGTGTATTGTGTTTAGTTTTAATTCCTCCTGTCTCACTGATTAGTTTCACCTGTTCCTTGTTTTCCCCAGCTGTGTCACATTTCCCTGATTAGCCCACAGGGTGTCTTCGTTCTTCGTCAGGGTGTCAGTGTGTTCTCCCTCATGTATTTCTTTGCTACTTTTGAATTTCTGTTATCATTTTGGGCTCAGCATTTGGACCTGATTTAGAACTCTGCCTCAATAAAAGGTTTATCTTTTGTTAATGCAATCTGCCATGGGGTCTGCATTTGAGTCCTAATTCTCAATTTATGACAATGCTCTGACCAACTAAGACCCAGCAGATGCAGCCGTCCTTTCTGGGGAGTTAACAGAAGAGGTTACAAGGATTTTTAGAATTTCCTCTTGGATTTGTGGATCTAGAGATGAAAAATTCTATCAGTGGAACTTTCAGTTTTGAAGAGCATAAAAAACAAACACCTTCAACTGCTTCTCTCCCCCACTAATTTGGGCATTTGGCCACAATCACCTACTCAAATCAAAGCCTGCTTCCCTATTTGACTCTAAACGTCCACCAATTTTTTTTTTTTTTTTTCTTTTCAGTTTCCATATCACCTAATGCAGCATCCTGGCTGGCCAACGTGTAGTCTGGGAATGAGGAGTCAGTTTTTGCCAGCTATTCCATCTCCTACCATTGAAAGGAAAAGTTCTTCGTCGCTGCTGCAGTCCAGCTCCTCACCCTCCTCCCAGCTACGAAAGAGAAAAGGTCGTCCACAGTGATGGAATTGGTGTCCCTAGCCAGTGACCTTGATAACTTCAGAGGAATTCAGTTCAATTTTTTTATTGAGCACCATATCAGAACAAACAGTTGCCTCAAGGTGCTTTACATTGTACGGTAAAGACCCCACAGTGGAACTGTTTTCATTTCTGCTGGACTGCCTTGCACTCCTAACCACGCCCAGAACTGTTGCCACCACTTAGCCATCCAGAGCCAATGCCACCTGCCAGCCTTCCAGCATCAAAGCTGCTGCCTGGTCCGTCAGAGGTTATGCTGCCCAGCATCCTGGTCAGTTCCACCTCTCTTCTTGCAGCTTATGGCTAAAAAGATTACAAGCCTGTTACTTCCTCTTCCAAGAGGAAGTTAAACTCTCACTGTCACCTTTCCTCACCATCACAGCAGCTCAACCAGTCTGCCTCTCCATCTGGGCCAGGCGAACGCCAGAGACAGAGCTAGCCAACACTAATATCATGAATCCTGAGATTACTAGTATCCTGCCTCTGTTGCCTGGTCCAGAGAGTAATCCCGAGCTGCTACAGCTTCCTGAACCACCGAGCAGCCAGGGCCTGAGCCCTTGTTTTTGCTTCGGACCTGTGAGCTTCCCTGACATCTGTTGTTTTCTCTTGTTTAGGAATGGATTCCCTCTCACCCTCTGTGAACCACTTGCCTGCCCTCTGAAGAATTCAACAACCTTTGGATACACACCAGCATCTAAGCCACCAGCCCCCTCCCTGTGTGAAGTCAACTTCTAACCAAGTAAGCTCAACCTCTCTCTCCTGCACTCTATCAGCTACATCCCTAAGCACAGTCATTAAGTCTCCCCTCCTCTCCCTAGATTCAGCCAGCACCCAGTGCTCTCATCCGTCACTTCCAGAGGACTGACCCCCCCGCCTTTATTTAATGCTCCTGGGAAAACTGTTTTGTTCCGACCCCTGTTCGAGTATCCATCCATGAGTTTAATTGAGTGTGGAGAGGACTTTAGCACTCATACAGTCACAGTACTACTGGTCAGGTGTGTCTTTTGAACTAGCTTAATGGTTCCAGGAATGTAAACAATGTCCAGTTGCCAAGGATACCGACCAGTCACTCGTACCTTCATGGGAGATTTACTGGCTTCTCAACCAAATTAAATTTTGGTGATTGATTACACTCTGCTAGAACCTTTCCGTAATGGTCTGGAAAACATATTGGTGGTGAGTGATGTTTTTAGCAAGTATACACTGGCTGTTCCTACTCATGATCAATGTGCCGCTACAGTGGCCAAAGTTCTTGTAACAGAGTGCCTCTCACAGTTTGGTGTTCCACGGCTGTAATTTCAGATCAGGGCTTTAACTTCGAAAGCTCCCTCATCCAGCAACTTTGGATGTTCTATGGAATTCAAAAATCTCATACCACCCGCTTCCACCCACCTGCAAATAGTTACTGTGTATGCTTTAATAGGGTTCTATAGCTACTTGAATGTTACAGCAACACTCCCTGACAGTCTAGGTTCCTGTTTGGTCAGAAGCCTAGACTGCCGGAGTTCACAACCCCATCTCTAGAAATGTTCATGAGTGGATCCAGGAGCATCAATGGCAGATCGCATTTCAAGGAGCCAACAGAGCAACTGAAAATTGCTACAGACCACGGAAAAAGGAATATTAACAAACATGTTAGAGATGCACTACTGAAAGAGGGTCAATTGGTTTTCTGCATAACTTTAGTGGAAGAGGGCTTTATGAGCCCAGAGACCTATTGAATCCGGTGATATATGGGGTCCTGAAAGCACCTAAAGATGGTGGAGCAATATATGCTATTGAACCTGCAAATGCCCACTGTAAAATAAAGCAAGTTCACCATACCTTGTTGAAGGCAGTGTTACAAGCAGACAAACTATCAGGGATTGTCGGTATGTAATTCATTCTGTTGCACTGCAAGTTCAAAAGTAAGCAGGTGTTTTGATTGCTGTAACTGAGTAAGGGGCTCAACACATGGGGAACGACGTCGCTCGCTCTCCATTCATTTCCTATGGAGCTTGTGCGATGAGGCGACAATTGCTTGCCCTCCTCCAGCTAAGTGACTGGCGACATTCGTGCATGTGAAATTTCGAGCTCGTACACGTACAGTAGACGTGCACACGTGACCAGGCGAGGCAACACAACAAAGTTGAAAAATGTTCTACTTTTGTCGCTGTTGCGTGGTACTAAACCAATCAGCGAGGGTTTCATTGATTGACCAATGAGCAGAGAGTATACTACACGCTGCAGTCTGCAGCCACTTTCAGCATGAAGGAAAGCATCATTTTATCTGTGCATGACTTTCCTATATTATATGACACTTCACGCAGTGATTATTGAGTTACACATAAAAGCAAGCCATATGGAAACGTGTTGGTGCCAGGCTGACCTTAAACAGAAGGATAGAGGACTTTTGTGATAATATAGGATGAACCCAAGGTTGTCTTTTTCTTTTGTAGAGGACACTTAACAGCAAGAATTCGGTCAGTTCCGGTAAAATCTTCTGACTCCTCATCTTTATTGCCTTGTCTGACACAGACTGCTTTGAAAATGTCAAAATCCCTCCAATTTCATAACCAATTAAATTTCTTGGAGACAAGTGACGTGAGAGCACGAGTCTCAAAGCTGCCGTCGCTCTCGCGTCCCGTGTATTCGGTTTCAGCCCAGTGGCGATGCGGCCCATTTGTCGCTGTCATTTGTCACTTCTCGTGTGTTGAGCGCATAAGCCCTGTATTGGCTGCTTCTTCTCAGAATCAGGTGGCACTATCTGATCAGTATGTAATTTTAGCTTGTTGCAATATTGTATTTACTTTTGCCATTATCGTCTTGGATGTTAACATTATTTTTAACATTGTATGAGAGGGAGTTTGAGCCTGGGTGGGTGGCAAATAGCCATACAATGGAGTCAGTACTTCTACTCTGGCCTAGCTGGAATGCTGCTGCTATACCTTTTTGCTTTTTTTTTGGTTTGTTTTTTCATTTTTGATTTTGTTGGCCTTGGCCTTTTTTAAAATTACTTTTGTGGTTACCATTGTTTGGTTCACTGTATTTTTTTTTCTGTCCCTTTGTTCCAATTGTAACCTCTAAAATGAAATTCCATTTCATCAGGCTAGGCACTAGCTAGCATTATTCTCAGCTCCTTGTTTCATGCACAGGCAACTTGGATTTAATTTGGTGATCCTGAATGTTTTATTAAACTTTGTATAATTTGTCTTTTAAACATCATATGTGTCACTTGTGTGTGTGTGTGTGTGTGTGTGTGTGTGTGTGTGTGTGTGTGTGTGTGTGTGTGTGTGTGT
>JASGAU010399396.1:0-12021 GCA_030220045.1 Australoheros facetus
CATTAATGCAAAGATGACAGGTGTGTGTGTGTGTGTGTGTGTGTGCACTCAAACATGAGCTCAGTTTGCAGAAATAGAAGTTTTTGTGTGCAGACTTCACGGTGCGTTGTTACAAAATCCAGAAGATTGTTAATAATTTTGTATCAGAACATTTTTTTGTGTTTGCTCGGTGGTTTAAATTTGTAGCATTCAGTCAAATAAGTCAGATTAAATTTTATGATAAAACCTTAAAGTGACCGTGGAGGGGATTTAAAAAGTCCAGACACGTTTTTATTCATACTATGAATCCAACAAACAGAACAAAACTGTTGCAGAAACTCTGATTTTTTTCTGTAATTAAACAAAATGATTTTTCGTTTCACAAAAGGAATAAAAAAAAAAAAAAGAAGCTTCATTTTCAGTCCGATGGCGCCACCTCGTGGCTGCGGATGGAACAGCTGAACGCGGCTCATTATTGCCTTTAATTTGAAGCCTTTTGATTCCATGTATGTGGGGTGGCTGAAGCTCAGGAGGTAGAGCAGGTCACCTACCGATTGGAAGGTCAGAGGTTTGATTCCTGGCTACTCCAGGCTGCATGCCAATGTATCCTTGGGCAAGATACTGAACCCCAAGTTGCTCTCTGATGTGTCAATGTTGGATAATTAAAAGCACTTAGCTTAGTTAATCATGGAAGTGCTAGTGTGCGTGGTAAATGTAAACGTGTTGAGTGCTCAGACTGAATAGAAAAGCACTATATAAGAACTAGTCCATTTACCATATTCTAACATATTGTTACCACACGTATACGTTCAACAAATAAAGAGTAAAGTTGAGCCTTTGATATTTCACTGTTACAAAGAAAAATCAAACCACTTATTTTATTTTAAAGTTTTATTTTATTTCACAGCCTCAGTTCCCACCATTCAGACAGGTAAACAGGAAAGCTTCACACCTGTACAAGCTCAGTAACAGCAAAGGAAGCAGAGGAAAGATTTTCAGACTCATTCTTCAAACCCCTAAAGTGCCCAGAAACTATCAAATGTAGTGCATCCATTCACCCGCGTTCAGTTACCTGCACACATCAGCACGTCTGTCTCAGCAGCAGAAGTCAAGCAGGTGGATTTTTATTATTTATTTTAAATTGGTGGCAAAGGTGAAGTCGCCAGTTATTTATTTTTTGTTCCCACAGGTCTGTGAAGCAGGATTTGGGGCTAACTGAAGGTTTTAGTGTTACGGCAGTTCACCTGTTAGACCCTGCAGACTTTACCTGCTTCTGCATACGAGATCAACACATTCACATTCTGACCAATCAGATCTCGAGGAAGTAATCATTCCCGGAAGATCCCTCAGACCTCGGTGGGTACGAAGGTCTGAAGCTTCTAGAGACTGTCTAAAGTCTCGTCTTCAGCTCAGCTTTTTTTTTTTTTTAACCTTTAGGTCACAAATTGTTTTAAGCATTAATATAAACTATACCGTCAAAAGTATCCACTCACCATCCAGATCACTGAGTTTAGGTGTTCCAGTCCCTTCCACAGGAGTATAACCCAGCATGCAGACTGCTTCTACAAACATCAGTGTCTGACCTCACAGATGTGCTTCTGGAAGAATGGTCAGAAATTCCCATAAACACTCCTAAACCTGTGGAAAGACTTCCCAGGAGAGTTGAAGTTGTTACAGCTGCAGAGGGTGGGCCCACATCATATTAAAGCCTCTGGATTAAGACTGGATGTCACTCAGGTTCATGTGTGTGAGGGCAGACGGTGGATACTTTTGGCTGGACGCTGAACCTGCTTCAGATAAGGAATTTCTGTGGATTGGAGCTCCGGCCTGTGATTCCTCATTAAAACAAAGGTTAACGTACACATTTATTAGCAGAAAAGTCAAACATCACGTTTGCATTTCCCAAGTTTAAAGTCACACTTTGAGGGAACATCTACACGAACATTTAAAATGCTGGATCAACATGGAGGAAGGTTTCTGAGGGACACGTGTCAGGTGTTTGTGCGTTTACAGTGCAGCCCTGCAGCATGTTAACATCTCTGACTCCACCACCAATAATACTTTGTGCGTTTCTACATTAAACTATAAATAAATAAACAAACAAACAAACAACACTGGCATGTTTCAGGTACACGCCTCAAAGTCCCGTCGAGGAAAAGTCAAGGAAGGAGGTGCTGAATGTGAGGGTCAAAGCTCGGAGTGTATTTGTGTGATTTGAGTCTAGCTGACAGACTTGAGTTTGGACCAGGGGTTTGTCCCGCGCACGTCCAGCGGCGGGTCTCTGGAGAAGATGTGGTTGCACAGCTCCTCCAGCGGGGGCTCTGGGTCCGAGGTGGCGAACTGGGTCGCCTCCTCCACGTGCTTACGGATCTCGATGTCGATTTCCTGTCGGGAGAGAAATCGGGCGCTTTAATCCTGCAGCTTCTAAACTTGATTTCCAAGGTTACAGCTACGCAACGCTCCGATTTTATCCGCGTCGTCCGTGCGCGCTCACCTTGAACTCTTCTACAGACGCCATGTTGTGGCTGAGCATGCGCTCCTTCAGCATGGAGATGGGGTCGCTCTTACTCCGGACCTCCTGAATCTCCTCACGAGTACGGTAGCTGCAGGAGGTCAAACCAAACCACAAACATCAGAGATTCCAGACTCACTCAGGGACAGGTAATCCTCTGAAAAGGTAACTCACCTGACACCCGGGTCACTCATGCTGTGTCCATGGTAACGGTAGGTCTGCAGCTCCATTACAACGGGACCCTGAAGGACACAAACTGCTGTGAGACTGCTGCTTCACAGCGACTGAACGCTTCAGACCCTCAGAGTACAACCTACAGGAAGCACTGCACTGTGAGAACCCTTCAAAATTAAAGCATGTGGGTGCATTAGTGCTCAGGTTCATGGTTTTATATTCATTTATATGAACAGAGCAGCTACAAAGTAGCGATCGATGGTTAAAGTCACGTGCTCGTGTTTTTCCAGGGAGCGCAGAGCTGCGAGGTCACTGCTCACCTTTCCAGCTCTGCAGTGATCTGCAGCGAACTTGGTGGCCTCTCTGACGCACAGAACATCCATCCCATCCACCTGCAGGAGAGGAGACTTTAAAACTGCACGCCTTCATGTACAGCAAAGTTATACCTGTAACGATCCTGCCGTCTTCCTGCGAGTGTTTGTGTGCAGTATCATACATGAGCATCAAACAGCTGTATGCATGCTCACACCTGCAACTGCCAGGAAGGACTATCAGCCTCCTCCTGTTATATTCTGGGTCCAAACGGGCCAGCGGCAGTGTACAGCCATCAGACACACTGCAGCCGCTGCCCAGGACCGCCACGTTTACCCGCCGCGTTTACCCGCCGGCCCCTGCAGCTTTCATTTCTCTGCTCTAACTTGTTCGTATCTTACTCTGAGTCCGGGTATGAAGTCTCCCCTCTTGTAGTAGTCGGTGCTGGCTGCAGCTCGCTCCACCGACGTCCCCATGCCGTACTTGTTGTTCTCGCAGATGAAGATGCACGGCAGCTTCCACAGAGCGGCCATGTTGAAGGACTCGAAGAGTTGGCCCTGATTGGATCAGAGAGGAGAGGAGGTCACATGATCCCTGTTTCTTTATTCAAATTCTAACCTATGAGGACTTTAGATTTTTTAAATCTTACCTGATTGGCTGCTCCGTCTCCATAGAGCGTGACGCACACCTGGTTGTTGCCCTGGTACTGGCAGGCCAGAGCGACACCTGCTCCCAAAGGTACCTGCACAGTTCACAGGTGAGTTACTTAAACTGTAACGAGGATGATTAATGATGGAAATGTGCAGCCGGGTCACTGAATGTGCAGGTGTTTAGGCTTTGTTGTTAAACGTGCTTACCTGTGCACCCACGATGCCGTTGCCTCCATAGAAATGTGGAGCGTACATGTGCATCGAGCCCCCTTTCCCTTTGGCCACGCCCCCTCTACGACCTGAGGAGGACAAATAAAAGTGAAGTTGAGACTACGATCCACTTCAGGTGTGCACTGCAGCGTCTTCCTCTCGCTCTCACCTGTGAGCTCGGCCAGGATCTCTTTCACGGAGATGCCGCGGGTGTACGTGTACCCGTGGGCGCGGTACGCCGTGATCAGGTGGTCAGAGGGGTTGATGGCAGCCTCGATGCCTGCAGCACACGCTTCCTGTGGGAGAAACCAAACTTTCTGCATCGTACTCCACTCACAGACTCGTGTTTGTTTCTGTCTCGTAGTTTGACTGCACTGCTGCATTCACTGAGACCTGATCTAATACGTCTGTGCAGGTTCTCAGTCATCCAGGTCACGGTTGTCTCTGGAGCTTGAAACAAGTTCCTTAAGTTTGTTCCAGGTATTTAAACCCCGGTTGGGGGGGGGGTGTTGTGTGAGTCATTACAATCAGCGGCTTCGAGTGAAACCACTCCCCTGGTCACCTGAAGAAAGGTGTGAGTGAGGGCTGAGGTGCCTGGAAGGGGAGCTCAGGACTGCTTTGTAAATGGGGCACAGCTGGTGATGTAATCCACCTCCTCTGTTCAGTGATGGCCTGATTGTAATGGCCCACACCTTTATATCCACATGAACAATAGCAGGTCAACAACCACCTCCAGGACCCCCCGCCCCCCCTCACCCCCACTGGGGTTTAAATACGTGGGTGTCTCTGCCCTTTGGTTTTAGAATTGGATCTAATAAAACAGTTCTCCTTCCTGGACCGAAGGTGTTACCTGTCCATCGTACAGGTGACAGAAGCCTCGGATGATCTTCTGCTTGTAGAGCTGGTCGGCTTTGAGCTCCATGCGCCTCACCGTCTGCATGGTGCGGTAATACTGCAGGCCCTGTTCCCTCGTCAGCTCCGCCTTCACCGGGGGGCCCTCCTCCAGGCCGTGCAGGTCACATTTCTAAACAGACAAACATGAACTGAACGCCTGACACTGAAGAGACGGGTCATCTGATTCTGTGCCCACCTGAGGAGAATATTAACATTATTTTGTTTCATTGCTTCTAAAATGAAAGATTTTGTGTGTTTTGTTCCTCATGCAAAAGTAAACCAAAGACTTTTACATGTTTGGTCCATAATTGAGGGAAATTAGGTTTAATAAGCTCTCCTAAATCCAGATTTAGTACTGTGAGCAGGTTTTCCCACAGACGGCTGCATCAGCTGCCGGTGCTGAGCCTCTTTTCGCCTGAATACACACCCCTGATAGGACTGATGAGCACTCACGATGGAGCTGCTGCAGAGGTTGTTAACAGTTTAACAGCAGAATGAAATTTAAAAAATGCAGCAGTCATCTCCTCTCTTATCTGTTTGTGCATTGAAGCAGGTGTAGTCTGCTGTATTGATGAATTGAGGAATCGATGAATTCCTCAATTCATCGATTTTAAGATGCTTAACTGGGCTGTTGGCTGCCAGTCTAATCAGAGATTTATGGGGTCACTAAGAAAAACAGATCAATCCCCCCCCCCTTTCTTCTGTGGTTGCCATTAGTGATTCTTGTTTCAGCCCACCTTGATGTCAAAGGTCGCCTGAGGGGTGAAGTCAGCGAAGGAGCGGGAGACGACAACTCTGGCTCCCTGGAAGACACAAACACGATCAGCTGAAAGGATATTTGCATCACTGCAGCATCACAGCACGACTTAACGGGAACACAAGTCTTTCACACTGAGGCTGCCCTCCTCGTCACAGCGGGGGTGGGGGGGGGTCAGTGGGATCAGACGGGCGGTTCATACACAGCTGCTCTCAGTAATCTGTGAAACTGTGGCGATCGGTAACAGGGAGGGAGAACGAACCCAGTGCAGTATTACACTGTGGTTCATCCAGCCTGACTCTTCTGTGTCCGTCTGAGGAGCTGCAGGACATCAATGAGCTCTTACAAATCTCTGCAGGACGCAGTTCAATAATCTGATCTAAACATTTACAGATTAAGCATCAGCACTCAAAGCTTTGCTCAGCTGCAGACGGGTCAGGTCAGGACTTTACTGCTGAAATGTAACCTGGAGTTCGTGTTTGGACCGTTTTGCCAGATTTTTCTTGTGCAAAAGTAAATTTTTTTCCTTCGGGTTTAAATATTAATCATTAATCTCTCTCAGTCTTTGGAAATGCCGTAACAAATGCTTCAAAAACACTCCCGAGGTTACAGACAGCAAATCCTGCTCTGGCCTGTTTGTTCGAGAGGTTTTTGACTAAAAACAGTCAAACATTGAGAGAAAGAAAATATTTCATTTCCATCTCAAATGTGGGGTCAAACTCAAGATTTGGGAGCTTTTCAGACTTTTAGAGTGAACGAAGAATCGATCACAGACCGACAGATCAGGAGGAGTGTTAGTGAAAGCCCTCATCTGACAGCGGACCTGTAAAAACAAACAGGCCTCTCATGATCTACAAAAGCCCAAAAGAAATTAAATAACTGAATGATGATGCACCAATTATGAGATTCTGGGCCAACGACAATGTTTAAAATAAGAATTTGTACAACAGCTGATATTTTGGTTTATTATTTATTGACCCCTTCCTGTGCCAAAGAAATACCCTCCCTTTAAGATCTTTGCGACACGAGGTCATTTCCTCTGAATTCAGACACATCTGTCCATGCAGCAGCTCGGTTAGGTTCCCCGGCCCTGTTAGTGAGCAGGCAGCAGACATGGAGGAAGCTACACGAGTCCTTACTGGTCTGTCTAGCTGGTCAGTGCCGCCGCTAACTAACGGCGCAACCGCCGCTCTAGTACTGACTGGTGGTGGAGGCGGTTTAGGTGGAAGCCGCTGGGTCTGTGTCGAGGCGGGCGGCGCCGGCGACGTTAGATCGACAAACTCTGACAGGTCAGTCAGCAGCTGGGGAACAAAAGGAGCCAACCAATCAGACCAGAGCACAGCAGAGCACGCCCAGTGGAGCTCTACAGGTGAGGACGCGGCTACAGGTGAGAGAGGAGCTGCAGCTAGCTGGAGACAGACATGATGGGCGGAGTCTAAAATGATGAGAGAGACACACAGACGGGGACACGGAGACTGAAACCAGCCCAACAGCGTCCACACAGCACTTTGTATTTCACCACTAGCACAACATCAGTACCGACCAGCCATTCGTGGAAGTTATTAATAATTATTAACAAACAAAAATCTGCTTAACAATTAAGAACTTCAACAATTAGATGATTTATTAATTTGAGCTTCAACTGAAAACTAATCTGAGATTATTAGATTCATCTGCATTGATACATTTGCTGTTTCATTCATTCAGCTGTGAGGATTTTGATGCACTTCTTTGCATTAATTCTTATTTTATGTTTAATTTCTAGGATGTTTTTGGTTGTTGATGTACTTTATACAGAATTACTTTATTCTTATTTTATTATTGCAGTTATGAGCCAGTTTAAATTAATCTTTAATTTTATGTCATTTAGTCCTTTTAAAATGAATTTTATCCACGATTTTTAACTTTTATTTCTCCATCTATTTTCTTATGCTTTTCCAATCCATGATCACGGGGGGCCTATCACACCCTGCACAGGTCGCCAGCCTGTCGCGGGGCTAACACAGACACACAGACAACCATTCACACTCAGCAGGTAACCTAACCCCACTAACAGCATGTCTGTGCACTGTGGGAGGAACCCGGAGAACACACACAGACACAGGGGAGAACATGCAGACCCCATTATCTTAACTGATAAACATTTAATGTACTTCCAGGTCATTTTAATTAAAATTTTTAATTCTATTAATTTTTGACTTTTTATACAGGATTTATTTTAAATTTTATTTATTATCTTTTTTAAATGTTTGCTTATTGATGCGCTCAGTGTATTTATAGACTGTTTTAAATTCATTTTATTTCCATGTTATTCCGGCTTTTTAATGGACTTTATCCAACAGTTTGTTTATAATTGTGCTTACAGGCTATTTTAATTGTATTATTTAACAGTTTATTTTATTTAATTATTAATTTAATGTTATTATTTAATTGAATTTCTATGATGGTGGACTGCAGCTTCCTTGAGAACTGATCATCCCAAGAACACGAGCGACTCGTTTATCACCAACAAAATAAATAAAAACTAATTAAAATCATGCCGTTTGAGGTTTTTTTGTTTTGTTTTTAAAGCTTTGGAGCTATCGGTGAATAGCCGAGTTTCCAGAAACACACCCGCAGCTTTACACGACTAATCAACATGAGGTGAAACTGATGTCTTACCCATCCCCACGACCCCTGACATCTGTTAGTTTGGTAGGTGTTGGTGGGGTTTTTTTTATTTTAAATGTAAAGCTGACTGAAATGTACATTATTAATCTGAAATGGGACAACACACACACACACACACACACACACACACACACACACAGCATTGCAGGGGTGACAGGCGTCCATTTAGGTGCTGCAAAGTCAGCTTAACGTTGTGCCAGTGTGAAATCGCTCATAAAGAAAGACACAGCAGATAAGTGTGGAATGAGCGTGTTTAAATTTAAAAAAAAGGAGCTAAAACACTGAGAAAACAGGCATCTACACACTGCAGCTATGAGGACAATCATAGCTGCACTTCACAGTAAGCTCCCTGGGAATCATCATCAGACCAGGACGGGGCCTGCAGACAAACATCAGCAGCTGCTTACCTCTGACACTGTTTGGGCTCCCTAGGGTTCAGGCGATGGGGAGAGGAGGGAGAGGGGGGAGAGAAGCGAGAAATGAATGGGGAGTCTTTGAGTGACTTGTGTGAATAAAGACAGCAGGAAGGCAGGAGGTAAGAGGTGAAGCCAGCTGAAAGAACAGGGTTCCCACAGGCAACATTAAGACAGAGGCATTTTCAGCCTTTTCTTCATCTCACTCTGGATGACATATTTATAATTACTAAAGCAGTGCCTGTAGGAAGTTTCTGTCACTGATGCACCACAACAAACACTCGACATGCTGCTGGCAGTCCTACTGACCCACAGGGAGGCGCTGATGTGTTTAAACGGACCCAGCATCTCTTGATGGCCTGATTTTGGACTATGAAGGAAGTCCTGTATCCTGTTTACATCTTATCTGGAACTAAAAGTTTACATTTGGCCTGAGAAACCAGGGTAGTGCACTGCAAAGCCAGATTAGTGGGTTCGTGAGCTTCAGTGAGCTTAAAGTCACAGTATTCAGTGTCAGGAAGGTGGCTAAATCACCATGGTAAGAGGTGACAAACACATACAAGTCACCTCTGGCTTTTCAGGCTCAACATACCGAAGGTGCTATCAGAGCAACTGTGTCTCAGACCAGATGTAAACACGTGGAAACAAAAGCTGAGATGATTTTTTTTTTGTCTCATATTCATCTTTTGATGTCAAACTCAAATGTTTTCAGCCTAGAGCAAAGATAAAGGGATTGGCCTCACCTATGTGACCACCTGGCACCAACACGCATGCTCACATAAGGCTTCTAGAGATATGTAACAATGCAGGTAGCTCATCTGAGCGCAAAGTTAGATGTTTACATGAGCAAGATGAACTCAGAAGCGCCTTTATCGCATTTAAAGCGTCCCATGCTGGTCAGTATAGGTATGTTACAATCCCTGTATCACAGCCCAGCAAAACGGTCCGCGCTAACCTGTTTGTACAAGCGGTCTTCCAAAAACCAGGTGTCTGCCCAAATGAAGGTGTGTTTTTTCCATGAGTTTTTGCTATAATGTAGGGGGGCTCCCCCCTGGACAGCCTCTTTTTCTATTTTTTTTCTTCTGTCAAGTCTACCTCGCCGAAGTTAACGTGTCAAAACACTGATGGCACATATGGACATCAATTTAAAGTATATGGACGTGAAATTTTATGTTTCAACTTAAAACTGTTTCATCAAGTTTTCTTGATCAGAAAGTAGTTTAAGTAGTTTTAAAATGTCCATATTCAAAGCGACAGTCCATCTCGGCCAATGCAATCCACAAATGAAAAAAATAGTCAGTTAGTTTAGCCAAATTAACCTATTCTGTTTGTTATAAAATTGTTTTCTCAGCTCTTACATTTTCTGTTTGCCATACTTCTGCCTCTCTTTGCTGAAAATTTCATTCAAATATTGATTTAAAGTCAGGGCAGAAGTGCTAACTTTTCTGCCTGTAATGCACTTGGAGATCACAGTTTTCATTGGTTTGAATGGTAAAAGAGTGAATGCTAACGGAGTAGTTAATCGGGTGTAACTTAATTATTATTTGTGCTATTAGTGTGGTTTTTGTATCAAGATGTAATTTTTTCCGTGCTCTTTCTATCTGCATGAGTTTCAGATGTAACTGGAAATGATGAAAATTTTTTAACATACCTAGTCAGTATTGAGCCCATCAGCGCCTGTGTGGCAGTACAAGCTCTTCGTGCTGTGTGAGGAGGGCAGGAAGCGTTCAGGGTTAGAGACACACCGAGTTAGCACGTAGCTGTGACTACGTTTATCAAGGCATTAAAGCATGCTGGCACCCAGGCAGCCAATCACACGAGAGCACCAGTAACTCATTCTTTCACCGTAACATGCAAGCTGCAAATAAAGACTCAACCAGCCCCCTCTGCTAATGTTAGCTGCTGCTAACAAGGTCAGCGCCCCAAGCCAAACAGAACGAGGCGAGCCAACAGTTAGCACGGACCGGCCCGGCACAGAAACCGGCCTCCGACCCCACACCGACCCCCAACAACTCACCGCATTCCTGCCAGTTATCCTGCACAGAGCGTTAGAGATCATGGCTAACATGGTTTTCATGCTCCACACACGGACACGACCTGAACCGGGAGGATTAATGAAGGCTGCGCCGTTAGTGTCCGCGCGGGAAACGGCGCCGACGTTACGCCACGGTCCTACACAACATTGGTTCCGCACGGCATGGATCACCTCCCCCATAGACAGATAAATAGATGGTGCCGTAAATTAAACATCTAAATACATATTTTGAAGGTTTTGTAACTTCTAGAGTAAAAATAGTTCATAAATATCAACAATGCATGAAAAGTATTTTTTTTCATAATAATCCATATTCATAATTAAAGGGTTGAACTTTCATGTTATCTGCACTGAAATGATGGTGAAAAATTATGCATTTAGTGTAAAACGAGGTTAAACGTGTGCAGTAACCCTGCTGTCTCTCCACAAGGTGAAACTGCTGTTTCTAATGTTTATGTGGCAAAATGAAGCAGTGATTGTGCACCAGCCGTTTGGCATAATGAAAACAAAGACAGAAACACCTGTAAAGTCGAGCTAAATAATACTTTTTTTTATTGCATTTGAGTAAATACACAACTTAAGGCAAGAAAAATGATACACTGGTTCTTCTGAAGCTTTGGAATAAATTTAACAGTTTGTGCGTCTAAAGCCACAGTGAGCTATAAAACCGTAACATGCTGTACTGTAACACTGAGTCAGGAGTAAATGAGGTTATGAGGCGATGAGAAGTCAAGGGCTGGAGCTTGAACCTCAGCTTCTCCAGTCACACGTGACGAGAGGCTGTAAACGCTGATTATTGCAACAGAGAGAAAAAATAAGAGGACAAAATATAAACAAATAGAAAAAAGGTTCTTTTTGTTCTGCTGCAGTGCAGCAAACACGTAGCATGAAACAAAGTGTCTGTGTGGGTTGTTTAAAGATAAGAAACCGTGATAAAAAAGATGGAAGAACCACATTCATTCATTCATTCCCTCTTCGCAGCGACTCGGAGCGTCTGGATGCTGAAAGGCTTCGGCAGGTAATGGATTTGATCTCTCAGGACTCCACAGTTTGGTCAAAGTGTCTCTTCCCGTCCAGGTAGAGCATCGACTCTGTCAGACACACAAAACATCCACATCAGTACGTGCAGCTGCTCTCCTTCCTTTGAGTTTGACCTCTGAATGCAGATAAATCATGTTTTCACCTGTGGGTAGGATGACCAGGTGTGCCACTTTATGTGAGACTCTCAGCAATTTTTTATCCTGTCACACATTTTAACTTTTCTAAATATGGCTTTTATCCAGTGGCTGTGGAGAAGCTGTCATTATTGGTCACCTTTTATTTTATTTATATAGCGCCAAATCACAACAAACAGTCGCCTCAAGGTGCTTTGTATTGTGGGTAAAGACCCTACAATAATACAGAGAAAACCCAAC
>JASGAU010399405.1:0-11250 GCA_030220045.1 Australoheros facetus
GGGGAAGGGCTGTGTGTGTGTGTGCATTGGTGATCTGTGTGTGGAGGGTGAAAAAGGGAAAAAATAAAATAAAATGATGGCGCCACAAGGAGCTGATATTAGGCAGAAGTGGCACTTTGAGGGTTTAGGGAGGGAGGGAGGGAGTGAAGGACTGCACAGCACACAACACGTACAACACGGAAGAGGAAACGAGAAGTTACATCAAATAAGAGATTGTGGCACAAATAAAATCAGGTGCTGGATATCGGTTTCTCAGAGACAGCCGAGAGAGAAAGAGAGAAGAGCTTGAAGTGTTTTTCTTTTTCTCTTTATGTACAACTAAGGCGTATTGGTTAAATAGTTTTCAGGCTTCCCCGCCCGCAATAATTTTACATGCTGATCACACACACGCGCACACACACACACACACACACACACACAAGCCTTCTTCCTTTTGCTCTGTAAACTCAGTGGTTCTTTCAGGACAGCAGCCACACAATCTGGCGGGTTAAAGTCGAGGAGGTGCGGAACGAGGGATGGATGGATATGATGGGTGGATGCTGCAGTGGTGAAGGAGCAAAAGGGAGATTGAGAGTTGGGAGAAAAAAACAAACAAACAAAAAACCAAAAAGACAGGAGTCTCGTCTCTGATGTCTGTTGCAATTAATATCTAAATGTGCAATTCCATTAGTCACTGCCATGGGGGACTGGGGGGTGCAGAAGATGGGGCAGGGGGGGTATGTTCTACTTGGAAAGCTTGCTAATGACTCGAATGAGCGCTCCGTTCTCGTCCTTTAGTCTCTGGTTGTCTGCTTTCAAGTCTGGGAGCATCTGAAAGGGAATAAAGGGAAACAGGGAGGGGAGGAAGACAGAGACAAGGCTTAGACAAGTCTCGTCACGTAAACACGCTGTTAAACCAGTCAGGCCTGTTTTTACAAACTGTTAATAGCAGCCTTTGTAAAGCAATCTCAGGAATCACAGCATCTCACTTTTGGACTTTTTTTTTTCTTTTAAATTGAAGGGGAAAAAAAAAATTGTTCCAAGTCAAGAGAGAAAAAGTAAAAGCGGGCACACCACAGGCCAAAGATTCTGGGAAAGCCATGCAGAATCTAAGTGGCTGCTGCAGGCAGCCCCAAAAATACACACAGCAGAGGAGGAGGAAAAAAAAGTGCAAAACTGTCAAAGTATTGTTTTTTTTGTTAAAGTTCTAGATCACGGATGCAAATCAGAAACTATACCCGACTTACAATCAGCTGATCGCGCCTTCAAAGTTGTCTCCTCGTGCACCTCTGGATCGCCTCCAAGGCAGCAGCTAATTTTAAAACAGCTTCATGAAGATCCTGTTCTGACCAGTTACACTCCTGCATCTGATATTTCACCTCAAATTGTGCAGAGAGGAAACATCTGTGCCTGACTTGTGTCAAACTTTCATGTCAAAATAAAAGCCGCTGGTTCTTCCTGCATTAAGTGCCACGCAGCGAGCATGCTACTCATTTATCCAGCTTTCACTGCTAATTTGCCTCCCAGGGTCAGACTGTTAATGTGGGCTCCTACTACAGCACGCTGGCAAATCTGAAGGAAAACATTCAGCACAAACTGCCTGAACTGTGGCTCGTGTCGTCTCACGCCTGCTCACGGCACACTGACGATTGCACACCGAAACAATCTTCCATCACCGCTCCCACCTGGGCTCTTTTTCCTCTTCTTCAAAATGTAGTTCAAGTTTAAAATATCGCAGATACACATGCAAGTGGTCAGAAAGGGTGTGATCTAAAAGTAGCAGCTGCTCTAGAAGCAGTGCAGGGCTGCACAAGGAGATGACCTCAAAGAGGAGGTTCGCCAGGTTTAAAATCAGGGAAGGTTTTTAATTTTCTTAACAGGCAGAGCTGCAGAACTTCGCGATCACATCTCAAATGTGAGTGTATGACTTAAGAAAAGCCAGATTATGAATCAATTCCCTTTTCTTCATGACATCTAGTGGACTTCAGAACACATTCTTTTAAATGTCTTCATATTACTGTATTATAGGCAGCAACACATCACTGAATGAGCTGTAATAAGTAGGCCAGGTATTCTCTAGCTCCATAATTTATAAATCCTGGCATTGGCCAGCCTTCTGTGAGGTTTAAATATTTCCTATAAAAGCACAATAAAGACTTGAAACATCTCCTGTTTGGGCAACAGCATGTCTTCAATATGAATTACTGATTAAATAAATGACTTTGCTCTCCAAAAACACGTTTGTACAGAGGTGTTCTACAGTGTTCAGAGGAGACTTCCCCAGAGATCCAAGTCCTGCTTGATTACATAAACTAGCAGACAGTTTTTATTCTAACTAATGACACTGTGACTAAATATTAACTTTATATTGTGTACAGGGCAAAGTCCAAGATAAATCCATCTGTGCATGCATTCGTCTTAAACATTTGTTAAACTCAATGGGATGTACAGACGAGGAGGGGAGGACAAGGTGGGTTAGGTCTCTGAAGATCTCCGTCCAAAAAAAATAAAAAATAAAAACTGATGCTGTAGGAAGCCACTTCATGCAAAGAAGCCAGAACAAGCCAAACTGAACTACTGAGCTCCCCCTGAAGAAAGAATCACAAGTCGAAACGTCAAAGAGGACACTTTCCTTCACAGTACAGTACATCTGTCACTCCGTGAAGACTTACCTGAGCTTTGCTTCAATCTGTTAACAACATGCAATTTGGGATATTTGGATGTTTTCATGTGTTTGGGAGGTGTGCGAACCACCTGACAGGTGTGTACTGCAAAAGGAGAGTGTCCTGTTGTGAAAACCAAAGACACCCTCCCCAATCCAAAAAAAACAAAAGCTCAGGGGAGGCAGAAGGGGTCATTTACAAAACCAGTGATGGCTGGGCGGCTGGACACCTGCCTGTCTATGGGTGCGGGGCAGAGCGCAAATGGAGCATGAGAAAAATGGGGTTGGAGGGGGGGAAGAAGGAGGAGAAGAAGCAGAGGAGGAGGAGGAGATGGTGGCAGACAAACGGACGTGGCCTAGAGGTCGACGGTGGGCAGCTGGCTGCAGGCCGACTGCGAGAGCTTTGCCACCACGCGGGCCAGGGCCCGGTTCTCAGCCTGCAGCCGCTCCTTAACCTGGCGTAGGGCCTGAACCTGCTTTACCTGGGGGAGGTTCTGCAGGAAGGGGAAAAGAACAACCACAACACAGAAAGAACAAAGAAAAGGAGGGAGGACAGAGCGAGAGTGGCAGAAGAGGACACATGTTTGAGGAGACAAATCAAGAGAGAAAGGATTAATGAAAGACAGGACAATTTAAATTAATAAAGAAGAGGGGCCGACAGAAGGAAAAAAGGGAAAACAGAAAAGGAAAATTGTTAGAAAATGGGGACAGATTTTGGAATCCGAAGGAATGATTAAGAGGATCAGCTTGATGCTTGTAGACAGAATGGAAAAGTGACACTGATAAGATCAGCCAGCTGCCTAAGACCTAAAAATAAACACACTGTTATCAGTGACAGAACAACACATGCTTACTAGGGTTTGATAGATTTTCTTCCCTCTTTTCTCAGCTTAAAAAAAAAAAAAAGAAAAAAAATCAATTTTCCAGAAAAGGAATACTTAATTGGCCATCTCAGTACAGAGGCTTAAATGTTAATAGTGAACAAATATTACAGCAGCTGACCTCAGACGTGCCCCGAAGAGCAAAGACGACATCAGCAGGTGTATAAGGAGTGCAAATGGGGACAGAGGCGGTGAATTCTATTGGTCCAAATATAAAAATCTAACCACAACTGAGCTTAAGCTTAACGCCATTCGGCTAGTGAGTTCAACAAAACCTGCTTTTTTTAAACTAGTCATTTAAACCAGTCACACCTGTAACGTTTGCTGCTGGCATCTCTATCAAACCATCTTTTAAACTGCTTTTAAAGAATGACTCATTAAAATATGAGAGAGATACAGGAGCTACACAATTAGAGATGCACTGATGCGGATGTTGATACATGACCGTAGGATGCGTGTCTTATTAGTATACTAGAAAAAAAATATGACGACCTCTGTAGTAATCTTTGGGTTATTTCTGTCATATTTAAGATAAAATTTGCAATTTTGGTTCATAACTTACTGAATATTGTATGCAGTTGTGTTTTCTTCATTAACCATTATTATATTTGTTCTTTGGCTTCTAAGAAAGAGGCAGTATATTTTAAGGAAAATGACAGTATACAACTTTGGTCTTTTTTTTTTTTTAAAGATTTAGTCATTACAGAGATCTGAGAAAGCAGCAACAAAATATGAAGAGACACATACAGTGTATAAATATACTATTTAAAAGGTTTGTGCATGTGTGTGACCGTGTGCGTTGTACCTTAAGTTCCTCCTCCATCTCAGAAATCTTCCTTTCTAGAGCTCTTCTTTCCTGTTGGGCGCAGAAAAGCAAGTTAAATCTGAACTAACAAACACAAAGACACACTCCGGTGCCGGCTCAACACACAGCATGAAAGGAGAGGCGTGGGAGATGGTGAGGATGTAGTGACAGGGCACACTTGAGCACACACATGTCTCGTGAGGCATCTGCAAGCAGCAGCCAGTTCAGACCTTCAATGAATTTAAAACTGTCTAAAGACAGAAATGAGCCAAGAAATGGGGATGGAGATGTTTAAAGGTTGTGTTGGATGGTAAGTTAAAGACATGGTTCATGGGCAGGGATGTCAAGTGTCTTTTTCTGAACAACAACAACAAAAAAAAAAAAAAGGATATTCTTATACTGTAAAAGGCTGTGAAGAGAGATGAGACTTGTCTGATGGCCTCAAATGTTGCCAAGATTAAAGCATGGGCTTAAAAATAATGGCTCAAGTTTACAAATCCACTGGTTATGATGCTGTGGCTACAGGAGCTGCAGCTGAAGATGCCAGAGTCATTACAGAAAGAGTGAAAACACACATGCACATAAATATTACAGCCTACAATTCAACTTTCTGCACAAATTGAGGTACTTCACACTTTCACACACTGGGAAAAACAACAAAAATAAGCAGTCTTGAAAAGTGGTGACCACACGCTGCCTCTGAGGTTCAAAAACAGGTGAACAGAGAAGGTGGCAGTGTTCTGGGTGGCGTGGAGGGAGGGCGGGCCTCCGTTTGACCCTCAGCTATGTGAGAGATGACAGCCAGCAGCAGAGGAGAGACTAATACAAAAACTCAGGTTAAGATCATACCACCACCCAGATGATATTGGGGCCTGCTTGTTACCTTCAGACATAAACCCATTGGGGCAGTGTTATTGATATGCTTAACCAATATAACTGAAATAAACTGCATTTAGTCTGAGAGACACAGATATATACATGTTCAATAAAGGTTTTTTTTTTTTTTTAAACAAACAAACAAAAAAAGGGGCATTTGGAATAGAGGTGGGTTATTAAACTAGCTCCATCATTACCCTTTTCTCCATCTCAAGCTGTGATCGGTCAGCGTAGCGTTCCTGCCTCTGCAATGGAAGATAAAACAGTGGAATACGTCAGAGACCTTAATCATCACATCGGGATTTTTAGCGATCTGATGAAGGACTTCTGCATACCTGTGTGGCCTTCTCTAGTTGTAACTTCAAGTCTGCCAGCTCCAGGTCTGTGTCACGTAACTGGGCCTTCAATTTCTCATTCTCAGCTAATGTTTGCTCGTAGAGCTGAAGAGAGGAGCAGTCACATCCAACAGTCAGTAAGTGCAACCGTCAAGTTTTTGTTTAAAAATATTTTAGCTTACAAAACAAAAACTTGAATTCTGAGTCACACAGACACCCCAGCCTCAAATATAAAACAAAACCCTTCTAAAAGCTTCAATAATACTGAAGTCCAGGCTCTGGGGAGGCCAGTCCACCACTGACAGTGTTCCAACTGTGTGTTTTTCTATCAAGATGTTTGTTTTTTTACTGCATTAACAGTGTTTGGGATCACTGTCACACTGAAAAATGAGGCTGTTGCCGATCGGAACGCTTTTCAGATGGTACTGCATGATGGAACAAAATCTGACTGTACTTTTCTGCATTCACAATTCCAAAACTTCTCTCAAGATGCCCGACACCGCTGGCTGAAATGCAGCCCCAAACTGTGACAGAGCCTCCGCCATGTTTTACAGATTGCTGTAAAACACAGTGGGAATCACCTTGTTGGTGAAAAATATTCCATGCCTGTTGAATCTTTGGAATTTCTCATAGATTAAGCTAACGAAATGTAAACAAGTTATGCGTTTTTGCGATAGGTTTACAGTCAAAGTGCCTAAAGATACAATTTATTTTTTTTATTTTTTTTAAAGATACAATTTAAATCTGGGTCATTGCTAAGTTGTCTGTTGTGTCGACAACACTGGTTCATCCCTTGAGTTAGGTCTTTTTTTTTTTTAACCTTAAATGATTTATAGGTCAGTGGTAAGTGGTTAAAACACAAAGAAAAAAAAGCATTCCTCTGGAAATGGTCAGGTACAAGAATTGGACTAAAATGAGTGAAAAAGCAGCCAATGTCCAAAGAAAAACTTGGAAAAAGAAGCCTAGAGAACTACTGCCCCAGACAATTAAAACTGACTCATTGGAAACTAAATGTAAAGAAATGAGCAGTGCCTCGTGCGCTTTGCACAGTACTGTATGTACGAGTTAATGCTGTTGGAAATAAATACCCTCTTGTAGTCAGTGGCGTCATCTTTATCCAGTCGGCTGGAATATGGCCTTCGACTCTCACTGTAGCTACGAGTAAAAAGGGCGTCATTACGATCTAAGGATGAAGTGCTCTCATTCCTGCAACAGTAATGACAGGCATTTGTTTATAACACACACACACACACACACGGAATTTAACACGAAGGAGGGGAAAACCTACCTGAACAATCGGTCACTCTGTAGGAAAGCAAAAAACAAAACAAAATGTTAGAGAACGTGTTATTCTGCCATAAAATGTTTTCAGTCTCTACACCTGGGGAACTGCTAAGATATTTGAAGATCCACCTTTGATGGAGGACGTAAACAGTGAACTGAAGGATGGAACCGGTTATTTAAGCTGCAGCCTCTCTGTCTCAGCACCTGACCTTCACTCCCATGTAGTCAGCTTCCTTCAAACTGCTTTACATGCACATACAAACACAGTAACCACTAACAGCTGACATGCCAGTGACAGCCTTGAGGCGCCCACTGCGCCTCCGGGTCTGCTGTGCTTGTGTAGTGCCACAGCCACGACAATGAAGCCAGACATCAGATAGGGAGGGCAGGTTGAGAGGTCGGTTTTCCAGCCATTTTAAAAATTGCAGTCTCCTTCCGGAGGTGGACCGAGCGCAGTGACAACAATGCTACACTCTGGGTTTAAAAGCCCTGAGAGTGCTTCTAGGGGGAAAAGCGGCTCGATATTATTCAGAAAGGCTTTGAAGACATATTCTGGACATATTCTGCTTGGCCGTTTTTCATATTCATGACTTTACTCTCTTCTTATCTACCAATTAGGAAACAACCAGGTATTTTGTTTCAACACTTATCAGGATAAGCTTAGATGAGCTTAAGCTTTAATATTTGCTAATTTGACTCAAAAAGAAACTGTTGTGCTTGTAATTAAGAGAGCTGAGCAGGAAAGGAAAGAGGGCTTCCTGTATGTTTTTGAATCCCTACAAAGATAACTGCTCATTTCCGATCTAGTGCACGCTGTTGTTGGTCCACCCTTTTTACTGTCCTACAGAAAGCGATGATAAACAGCTGTTGCATCTCCCTCTAACCCCCATCGTGGGGGTGAGAGGTGAGAGGGAGGGTGACAGTTTTCCTTTGAGTACAGTCATCGTGACTGTACTCAAAGGAAAACTGTGCGCTTTGTTATACTACAAAAGGCACTCCCATCCAAACAGGAAGTGCACCCAGCGAGCAATATTTTCACAGAGCTGCAGCTTCAGTGGCTTCTAAAGACCGTATGAGTGCACCCGATTCCTCAACCTATTTATCCTCATTTCAGGGACCAGAGCCCTTTATAAATGTCTTACAAATTCTGACTCTCAGTGACTTATTAAAAAAAAAAAAAAGTTCACGCCAGATTTCAATTTGAGAAAAATCATCTTATTCAAGTGTGTGAGCTGACCATAAAAGACCAGCACACTTCCTTCCTTTTGTGTTTCTACATGTTTTTTAAAGCCCACTGATCTGCTGCTGAATGCGCTTTGGTTTGCAAGGTCACCTCAGACGCCAGACAATCACCGGAAGAGGTGTGTGTGTGTGTGTGTGTGTGTGTGTGGGGGGGGGGGTTAAATTCAAAGGCCACAGACAGAAAAGATAAGTGGGAGGGGAGGAAATCATTGCTGTACAGAGAAGAACAGTGAATATCAAAGAGCGCTCCACTTCATTGGCTTTGACTACATGAGATGAGCTGAGGAAGAAGGACCAGAATAGAAAAGAGATGCAAAAGGGCAAAAATCAAACGGAAGTCACAGGATACACAGAGAGCAAAAAGACTAGCCTGATTTGGTTGACAGGCTGGAGGGCTTCTACTTAAGTCAGTTTAATCTACTTTCGGCCCTGTGAGCTGAGTTACCTGTGTCTCTCCCTTGGCGTTGCCCTCCTCTGAGTCGGACTGTTGGTCGGGGTCATTTTCATCACCCTGGAGTTTAAAAGGTATGAGGGGTTAGCTGCAGCTTTCAGCTATCCGAATGATCAAAGAAAAACACCTGGAGCTGTTCACGAGTTATGAATGAGTACTTCAAAAACTAAAGAGAAATCTAACATTGGGTGCAAATCTCTTACATCCTGACTCCAGAAGGAGACCCCAGTGGAACGTCTCTTCTCGCGGGGCCGCCTGCGATCCCGTATGGAGCGGGGCTGAGACTTGTCCTCTCCCTCCTTTTCCTCCTCCTTCTTGTCTGTTTCTGTTTTCACAGAGAACAAAGTCAACAATTATTGTACTCACAGATTATGTCACATAAAGACAGCTATAGAATTATAGTATTTTATATCTTCTTAAACATTTCTATAGAGAACCAAAACCAGTCCCTAATCAGCTAGCCCTTTTCCTTCTGTCTTGCGATTTCGTACTGATGAGGTGGGCAGGCTGCTGTTGCAGCGGTCCTTCATATTATTCAGGGTCACAGCAGGTAACAGTAGTCCTGGTACTTTTTTGGAGGAATACTCTGACCGGGCTGAAAACTGGTTCATGTGCATCTATCCTGATCTCACCAAGGATACACAGCAAAACTGGTCTGCAGTCCAACACCATGCAGCTGGAGTTCATTAGGGTTTTTTTTTAAAAAAAAAAAACAGCCAGTAGATTCATCTGTTTATTTGTCAAAAAGTTCTCTCTTATTAAAGTCAGGTTGCAGAGGCAGCAGGCTAAGCAGGGTGTATACCAGACACCCTTCTGCCCAACACTTTCCAGCTCATCCTGGGGGATCTCAAGGCATTCTCAGGCCAGATTAGATTATTCTTTCTCCAGTGGGTTCTGGGTTTACCCCAGGGTCTCCTCCCACTTTGAGATGCCCAAAAAACCTCAAAAGGGAGTATGCCCAGAAGGCATCCTCACAAGATGCCTGAAGCAGCTCAACTGGTTCCTGTCAACACGGAGGAGCAGCGAGATCCTCACTGTAACTGAGGCTGAGCCTATGGAGGAAACTTATTTCAAATGTAGTCGAAGCCTTACTCATTATGCCCTTATGCAGATCTCATGACCATAGCTGAGGGTTGGAACAATGATAGACTGGTAAATCAAATACTTATAAGCAGTATTATTCAATAACTCATTTAAGAAAAGTATGCCTCTTTCCGCACACACACCCTCACCCCACCGTAAGTAGAATCTAAATCTGTAGGACACACACACACAACATGCCAAGTTTACACTCCAATCTTTCTTCACCTCTGACACTCCTTCAACTTAACAGTTTCCTTGCTTTTTTTAATGTTGACAAATGGTGTCAAATACCCAAGTTCACATTCAGGTTCAACAAGTGTTGAGTTGACTCCATAAAAACGCACAATCATGACAAATTGACTTGGTGAGGGTTTGAAAAAAAGCAAAGGTTTGGTCACAGAACAAAGCAGTTACTGTTTCCTTCAGCTGCTTTCCATTTTCCCAGGGACACTTCATGGATTTATTTGTTAATTGACGAGGGACTTAAATTAAAAGGCAATCCAGTCCCTTTCTGTGTCAGTGCTCTTAATCAACATTTGGCCCTTGTGAAAACTGTGGAGACAGCTACAGCATCAGGCACCTACAGACTGTGCCTATATAGCTTTATACGAGTTATTTCAACTTCAACTTTTCAGTAACTTTGTCAGATCTGAAAGACACTGACCTTTTTCTGTATCTCTGGAGGAACGGCTATAGGAGGAGGTGATCCCCGTCAGACTGTTAGGCCTGTTGAGGGAGCTAGTGCTGGAGGACGTGGTGCTAGAGTAGGAAGGGGTGGAGGCAGTGCTGACTGTGGAAATGGTGGAGGTGGAAGTAGATGAAGGCCTGGAACGCTGGAAGAAAGGAGGGTGAAATGAAGAAGTTAGACTAGCCAAAATATTGTGTAACTGCAGCGATACTTCTCAGGAAAGTTAAAAATAAAATTAAATAAAGATGTACCTCTTCATAGGTGCGGTACTTATATCGGTAATCGTCCTCCTTCGTCTCCGTCTTCTCCTCTTGCTTTTCCTTGTCCTGCTTCTCTTTCTCCTCCTTCTCCTCCTCCCAAGTCTTTGTGGCACGACTCCTGCCGATTGTTTTCTCGGCCTCTTGCAAGTCAGTAAGAGTCACACCCTGGAAGAAAAAAAAAAGTCATTTTCTCTCTTTATTGGATGATTTTTAAAAATCAGTCTAATATTTACTCATTCCAGACCTTCAGCAGAACTGGTGATTTATTAGTTTGATGCGTATGTACACAACTCTGGGCTCTCTCAAAAAAAATAACAGGTCTTATTTAAGAACAAAAAAAACTGAAAGGTTAGAGACTCAAGTTTTTAGGCTTTTGTGGTAAAGTCGAGGTTTGAGTTGTAGATTAAAACAAGTGTGTTCCTGTGATCGTCAGCAACAAGCCAATCTACGCAACCGAACTCATCAGAACAGCTTGAACTGGAACTTTTGTTTGATTTCTTCCACTACCATGTCAAGATTGACACACTTACATTTGCGGTACCGATCTCAGCCATGCTGTTAAACCTTGGCTAAATACCAGATTATTAGGGCCCGAGCACTAAACGTGCGAAGGCCCTATTGTATTTGCTTCGTTTATTTTTTTTTTTATTATTATTTTTTTTATTATTATTCAGGCAAATGACTTGGCTTTTTGGGGGCTTTAT
>JASGAU010399406.1:0-26659 GCA_030220045.1 Australoheros facetus
GCTCATCCATGTCTTTATGGAGCTGCTTTGTGCACTGGTGTGCAGTCATGTTGGAACAGGAAGGGGCCATCCCCAAACTGTTCCCACAGAGTTGGGAGCACGAAACTGTCCCAAATGTCTCGGTATGTTGAAGCATTAAGAGTTCATATTACAGTATCACACTGAGCTCTGAACTGAGATCGACCCAGAGACATAACACATCTCATCTGGTCTGAGAATGGGTTGAGATCCCCCAGAAGAAACTGGGAACTAGTGCTGGAAAAAGGACATCTGGAATACTCGCTCAGCGTACTCCACCGTGACCCGACTTCAGGTGATCGGAAGATAATGGATGGCTGGATGG
The DNA here is from genome assembly GCA_030220045.1 of Australoheros facetus. Lineage (NCBI taxonomy): Eukaryota > Metazoa > Chordata > Actinopteri > Cichliformes > Cichlidae > Australoheros > Australoheros facetus. The sequence goes on from JASGAU010399406.1 coordinate 344, forward strand.
ATGATGCAAACCAGTGGGTGATGTGGCCGTGTCCATCTTTTATATACAGTCTATGGATAAAATCCAAGTTACTATTAACGACACGTTGCAACATTTAGAAATCTTTGACTGACGGTCGGTACAACGTGCACAAACACAGACATGAAAATGGACATACTTGTGATGACAATGATTAAAAACAATGCAGCCAGAAGTGGAAATAAAATAACTGTCTCGGTGAACCAGTCACGACAATCCAGCACGAGCCCTTCTGACCGTACATACACAGTGCGTATTTAAGGCTGTAAATATGTTGGACTTCATGTAAACATGCCACCCTCAGTCTCGGGGACAAAGCTCATGGATGTGCGGCAAACATCTGTGCTGAGGACGTGGACAGAGTGCGGGATCTGTGGCAGAGACGTCCTTATAGGTATTAAACAGTGAGATGTGAAGGCGGGGAGGGTTCCTCCTTACTGTGCACTAATGTTAGTCCAACTACAGTTCTGTGCTATGTTAATGGGAAATGTCATGAAACATGATGTGAAGATACACGTGTCTTAGACGACCTGGTTGATCACTGCTATCCACACAGATGAGCAGGCTTGAATAGTGAGGTTTACTACAGGATGATGAGGTGGAAGTCACAACATCCAGTGATGGTACTGTTACCTGAGTAGGATTCAAAGCTATCCAGACTGCGGCTGAGGATGCAAAGGAAACATCACAAATCAGGCAACAAAGTCCAAAGTCTCCTGAAAGGCCTCAGTATAAAGAAACATACGTTTATCTGAGTTAATGTTTAAATGTTCACGTTTAAATATGACCTGCAGAAGACCGCACGGCACAGGAAACCTGACATGATGCTCCTACACAGCTGAGCATCATGGACACAGCCAGCAGGGGGCAGCGCAGACTCAAATCACAACAAGAAGTCACTGGTGACAAATCAAAGGAAAACCCTGAGTGCTTGGCTCCTACACTGTGGTGGCTCTGTCGCTCTGTGCGTGGGCATGTTGGATCTACTGAGGGGGAAGGTCGCACCGAGCTCGCCTTTAACCTAACAGGAAACACCTGATGCGAGGGAGTTCGCCCAGGTTGACAGTGCATGTGTAGCTGCGTCGATCGGTGTAAAAGGTTTTGGATTGACATGTTGCACCATCATCAAAACACTGGGGAGGGGAAGCGGTGCTGCAGCCCCTTCAGCAGAATCAGAGACGCGAGGTGGAAAACCGGACCCAACAGCAAGGCACGAGTCTGAATACATGCTCCCACTTTTAGGATTATGAACACCTCAAACACTACATGTTACTTCATGTACTCATCCTGAGTATATCACTGTGGTCCCGCGGCTCATAATCAGCCCTCAGAGGGTCCCGTCAAGCCCACTGAGGACATAAATGTTGGACTTCACAGCCTTCATACGCACGTCCTCCACTACAGTAAGCTAGAGATGAACCGTTAAATAAGAGGTTAGTTTCTGTTCTGTCTCCTTCTGAAACCCAAAGAGTCGAGCGGATTGGTTTTTATTTATATTTTATTTTATTTATTTAAACTGGCGTATCGTTAGAAGAGCGCTCAGGGATTAAACGTGTAGTTAAACTGATTTATAATGAAAGAAGGGGAAACTAGGAAATCCTGAACCCTAACGTTTCATAATGAATCTGTAATCCACAGATTCATTATGAAACTTTTCCAATACCCTGAAATAAAAAGCTGACTCTAAAGTAGCTCCATGTGGTGTGTGTGCTTCTCAGGCCTGATATCGATGAGTTCCTCAGACCCTCTGAGCACGACTCTCTGCTGCTGCTTGTTTTTATTTTTAATCTGGAATAATATTGAGCTGTTTCCTAATCAGACAGAACAGTGATTAAAAAGTCACATTTACTTTGCTGTAAACAATCCATTAATCTGCAGCTTATTTCACTCATGCTAAACTGTAAATAACATCATTACTCAGTGACATCCTCATTCACAGACTTATGAATTCCTTCTTTTGCTCTGACCCCCACATCATGCAGCACAATCAGCTCCTCCTGACAGACAAAGACATCAAACTATCCCCCCGTTAGCGAATGCATCTCTGCTTATACCAGGAGCATCCTCGTTAATCACAGAGAGCGACTAATGGCGTTAGGGTGTAATTACAGCGTGTGCAGACAAATAATCATCTGATAACGGGGCTAAAATGGCCTCTTAGTGCTTGATTACAGAGACTGTGGAGCCCATCCGCCTGCCACTAAATGAAAAGTGAGAGAATGTGAGGCTCGCTGTGGAATTAGAGGGAGTAAAAAGCAGAGCCAAAGGAAATAAAAGCAGTCATAAAAAGGCTGAACGAGTCTCTATGGCAGTAAAATGAGAAGCTGTAAACATTTGCAGCGTGCAGCCCTGACGGCGGACCACCGCAGCTTATCAGAGCGGGCCGCCGACACACTGAGCTGAAGCATTAATCAGAGCGGACGCCGTCCTGATCGCCACGCAGACACTATTTAAAGGGTTTTAATCAGCAGAGAATGAACTTCCCAATCAACCCTGACCCTGAAGACCTCGCGTTTCCTAAAGACTTCTGCTTTTATTGTTATTCACACGTTCTCTTCTTTCAAAAGGTCTTTTTTTATTAACTTTTACTGCAGTGAACCAGGTTTTTAGTTCAGTACGCACTCAGACTTCTGCCCTGATCCAGGGTCCGACCCTGCTGTCGAACTTCATCAGATTAACAGCTGTGAGGATGCACTGTACTCTAAATAAGTATATCTTCTTTTGGCGTGTGATATAAATACAGAGCAATCTGCCCATCGGCTGCAGCCATTTGTAAACCACAGGCTTCTTTTCCCTCCTCATGAAATCACAGTGTGGCAATCAGAGCCTACAAAGCAGCGTGACTCAGGGAGGGTGTCGGCCGAGTCAGGGCCTGCAAACTGAGCCGGGCTGAGCCGAGCGGAGGGAGAGGCAGTGTTTACTGCAAGTGCAGCTCAAACTACAGCCTCCTGATCTCAGAACAGCAGCCTGTGGGGCTCATTAGAGTCTGGACTTGAGGGAAAACCCAAATTCGCCCTGCTCACCTTGAGAAAGCCTCGTCCAAACCGTCCTCCAACTCCTGCCAGGCAGAAAAAACACACATACCAGTCAGATAGAAAGTTTTGGCCTCGTGAGGTGATAACAGTGCTCACTTATGATATATAAAGTCTGCTCTATGCTCTGAGTAGGTTGAGCTAAGCTATTCGCAGCCCAAACCCTCTCCAGCTATTTGATAAGGCCAGTTCTGTTCAATAGGCTATTGTCTACTTCAGCAGCTGTTTGAATCCAGCAGGTACGGCCCATTAATCAGTAATTCATTCACAGCAGTCTTCTTATCGAGCTTGAACAGCTGAACCTTACTGACCAGCCCTCTCTCGTCTTACCCATACAGTATTGTTGTTCTCTGTTGCGTGATTATGCACCGTAAAGGGATCCAACGCGCTCTGCTTAGTTCCTGAGTGGGTCAGCGCTGCGTTCGCTCCCTCTGCCAAATCCAGAAGCTTCCCTGTGGCGACCTCTGAAAAACACAAAGTTCATAAAACAAACTTACTTCCAAAATCCGCACGAGCGCCGCCGACTCGAACAGACAGAAGCGAGCGTGTGCAAAAGATGGAGGAAGAGGGAAATCCTTAATCGACTCAGGGACGCCGCCTTGTGAAGCCCCACCCATCCTGTTTATGAGGGGCAACCAATCAGAAGGAAGCTGGTCTGAAAGGGAGGCCATAACAGCTCAGTATAAGATAAAGATCATTTTAAAATCTGGATCATGCAAAGTTGCTCCAAGAATAAAAGCATGGAGCTGGAGACGAGCAGAGCAGAGCACCCCGCCCCCCCTTTAAGGTCCACTTTTCATCATCAAGCTTCTAATGGATCTCATCAATCCAGCCGTATGCAGCACGCCACTTAGTGATGAGCGAGCACGGAGCGACCCCGCCCCTAATTACGATGACATCGCTGATCTGTAATGGGATCGGCTCGTAATGGCCCGGCGTGATGATTAATGCATGTCAATAATGTGTGTCAACACTAATTTGAGTCGAGTCTTCAGACTAATGTCGTCCCCTGAAAACAGTAAAACCCCGGCGACTCTCCTAATGTGGGATATAAAACTCTTCGATCCTCGCCGACCTTCTTACTGGATTTTATGTTCCTTCAGGGAAAAAAACGCTCCCGAACAACTGAGTCAGCGGGCAATAAGATTTCCATTCAATCCCTGCTGTGTGTCAACAAAAGGCATTCAGACTTTCTGCTGTTATGAAAGAGGTAATATTGTGACACGGGCCTTTATGGAGGGGGCGGGGACTCATCTGATGATTAATGCCCTTCAGTTAAAAGCTTATTTATTACCTTTAGTGGAAGACGGGTCTACGAGCAAACACATTTCTCACTAGAGCTGCTAATAATCAATCACCTGATAGAAAATTAACAAGCAGGTAGAATCTTTGAGACCCCCCCCCAAAAAAAAAAAAAGAAAAAAGAAAGTTTTAAACTGATTTTAAACTGCTGGTCGTACAAAATTAGCCGAACCCACCACATTATTTCTGGGCTGAGGAAAAATGAAGTACGGCCCCGTTCAGTCCTGAGGTTTTATGCATCAGGATATTAAAAAAATAAACAAATGTGGTCCTGAGCAGGTTCTGATTTAAATACAGCCTCAGCTGAACAACAGAACATGTTACACACGACATTTAACAGAAACTAAAGTGCAGAAGCAGGAAGTGAAAAACTGATTACACCCCAGGATTCAGATTGTAGCAATAATAACTTCAAGTAACCGTTTCCTGTATGACTTCATCAGCCTCTCACATTGTTGTGGAGGAATTCTGGGCCGCTCGTTACAGCGTTGCTTCAGGTCACTGAGGTTTGCGGTCACTGAATGGTGAAATACTAAATGTCCTGGTTCTTATTTAGTGCTTTTCTCTGCATGCCTCATTCACACACACAATCACACTCATTGCATCAGGCACGGCTCAGTCAGGTTCAGGTCTGGACTTTGACTTTTGTGTAGCTTTGCTGCAGAGCTGGGGTCGCCGTCCTGCTGCATGCCACAGTTTGGGACAAGCTTTGACTCTAGAATACTTTGGAGGTCGTGAGAAAGAAGCAGCTTTCTCCTGCAACCCTTCCAAACAAGTGTTCCGTTTTTTTCTAATTCTACTACGATGAACTTTAACCTTTAACACACTAACTGAGGCCTGTGGGTTTTTTGGCAGTTCCTCTGAGCGTTGCACGGTGTGACGCTGGGGTGAATCTGCTGGGACGTCGACTCCTGGGAAGGCTGCCAGCTGAACGGTTTCTATTTGTGAATAATCCTTCTCACTGTAGGAGGATGGACTTCAAACGTTCAGCGTAAACACACACCTGAATGCTTCGGCCTTTACAGGTGCGCTCACGCTCACTGATCAATTAATCAGGTGCATGTAATTAGCAGCACCTGGCTGCTGCTTTATTCCTATGGAGACCAGGTGTATTTGGTTTTTCACACACTGCGTCTTCACTTTGTTTCTAATAAATAAAATAATGACGTTGTAATATCTCACGTTTTATTGGCCGTCCTACCAAACAGATTCTTAATCACAGCGGTTTCACTTCCTGCTTGAATAAAGGTTAAAATAATATTTCATTTGTTGTATAATAACATGACAGAGAACTATGCAAAAACACTGTAATACCAAGAAAACAATCATCATATTAAATTATGGGGAAAATAAGCTCCACTGTTAACCTTGTGGAGAGACAGAGAGGATGATTCATCTCCAGCAGGCAAAATCTCCCAGCAATCAGGTTCCAGCAGGACGTGGCATTCACAGGCCTGACGCCGGGAGAAAGTCGAGGGTATCGTGTGTCACGGATAACGCTGACTCACCTCCGACAGCGCCACTGATCCCGAGAGTCTCTCTGACACGCTGCCACGCTTGTCGATCAGCCACAAAGTGAAGGGTAGATAAATGTAAGAGCGCCGAGGCTCTGCTGTCTCCTATCACGGCTTCAGCGCTGGCAGTAAAAACTCAAAGCTTTACTCTGCTGTGAAATCATGCTAATTTGCCTCACAGAAAGAAGGTCCACTGGCAGCTAAATGACCCACTAGAGGGTCAGCAGGATAACGTTAGTCCAAAAAAAGCCTCTGTTTGCAAAATCTCTGCTTTGTTGAGTCTTCTCACAGAGGATCATCTTTAAAGCTCATGTTGATCATGAAGTGCTGCACGTGCAGGGCTGCAGATCCAAATAAAGCATCAGAGCAGATTTAGGGAGATACGCTCCTCTGGTGGGAGGCCTGCTGGCTGATGGGTTTGTTTGTTTTTTTTAAGACTTTCCTGGGAAAACCAGACCTCCAGTAGTGAAAGGATCAGGTCGGGACAGGAAAAAGGCATGCACAAATACAACAGGCACAGAAAGAAAGCATTATGAGCTTAAGAAACAACAGGATGCTGTTTGTGAACATATATGGGACTAATAACGCCTTCAGGTCCTCTGGCTCTGCGGATGTCAACATGTTTAGAAGGCAATCTGCGATCTGATCGAACAATGGGGGGGGGGGGGTTCCTTCATGCTCTCTAAACAAACAGGGCTGCGATTGTGCTTCCAGAGTCGGGCGGGATAACAGCATGATAACGGCTCTTTGTTTGGATTCAAATGTCAGGGGAATTGCTGAACCAAGATTTGGTTTAATGCATCCACAATGACTGCAGTGTGGCTTTTATGCGCTCGAATTAAACAGATCATCATCGCCGCCATTATCACCACACATAATCACCTCAAAATGTCACCTCCTGTTAACTGTAGTGATGTTAGTGAGAAACAAAAGCCAGAGAAAAGCAGACTGTCAGCTGACCCGCAGCCTCGCTGTAGGCCAGCCTTTGACAAGTGGCTGAACACGCTTCCTTCCTCTGAGGCTGCGATCGCTGCCACACAGAGAGACAGAAAGAGGAAGAGAGAAGAAGATGTGATGATGGCTGACACGACTCACCTCCTCCCTTCAGGCTGCCCTGGCTGGCCGAGCTGTCCGACTGGGAGCTGCCGGCTCCTTCCCCATCTGAACCCGACTTCACTCGTTTCTCTTTCTCTGAACAGAAACACGAGGTGGAGGGAAAAAACCAAACAGTGTCAGTGAGGACAGTCTGATCCAGGAAGCTCTAACCGCAGGGCGAGTGTGGCTGTGCTGCTTAAAGAACAGTTTGTCTTCCAGGAGCTGAGACGTGGTTGTTGAACGTTTCACCCACTGAATAGAATAGAATGCCTTTATTGTCATTCTATTCTATTCCAAACAGACTTTTATCGTTAAAAAAAAAAAACTTCATATTTTTGATATTCATTATGTGTAACGTGAAATATCCCGAGTCTTTTTGGGGCTTAAATTTGATGATCACTGACATGCTCTACAAAGAAGATCTGTGCTGAGAGGGCCGGCTGTTCACAGAGAGCTGTATCAATGCATATTAATGGAAAGTTGGCTGGAGGGGAAACGCGTGGTGGGGAAAAGGTGCAGCCGCAGCCTTCGGAAGGCTGTCGGGAACAGTCAGCTCAAGAACTTTGGAGAGCTTCACCGGAGCGGACCGAGGCTGGTGTTAGAGCATCAAGAGCCCCCACACAGGCATCTTCATTCCTAATATCACCTGAACCGGACATCATCAGAAGGGCCTCACCTTAAATGAAAGATGCAATTTGGAAACCAGAGTCTGGAGGACGAGCGGAGAGGCTCAGAACCCAGGAGGGTCTGTGATGATCTGAGCTGCCATGTCATCTGCTGGTGCCGGTCGGTCCACCATTATTTTATCAAGTCCACAAAGTCAACATCATCTGTCAGGAGATTTCAGAGCACTAAAATTTGGCCCACGGTGCCAAAACTACGACCGAATGCGACTGACCCGCCAACTCGTCAGCCCCGACCCCCACAGAGGATCTGTGAGGAGCTCGAGGACGAACAGCCTCCAGCCGAGGCTGTAAATGAACATGTTTGAACATTATAGATCCCAGGAAATATTCTAAAAATCAGAGAAACTGGATTTCTGATTTTCATGAGCTATAAGCCATAATCATCAAAATTAAACTCAAAAGGCTTGAAATATTTTACTTAATGAACCGTTTCAATAACTTTGGATGGTAATCTGCTGTACTATAGTCCCACATTCAGAGGGTCCACTTTTCTTTTAATATCAAATTAAGACAAAAAAATCCAAAAAGAAATCCATAAAAAGCCGCTGCCAGCCCCAGCAGGGTTTGTAACTGTAGCATTTAAACAGAGTATCTGGGCCGGGTGGATAAGACGCTCCGACTGAGAAGGTCCTCCATGCAGTGCAGAGCTTCCTGAGACTCGTGCTAATCTCAGTCCAGCAGAGCCGTTTCAGGGCCTGTTTGATTCACACGTTTCAGAACCACAACTTCAAACTGCACTTGAAGTTAACCGAGGACAGAAAACACTTTTCCTTTGGACTAACCCCGGGAACAGCTGGGACGTCGAGTCTCAGACGCATCTTTGGCCCGTCCTTTGTGCAGCTTCAAATCACACCAGAGGGTTTATTCTGCACAGCGGCTTTTACGGTGTCTAATTTCCTGCCCTCCTCATTTGCTCTGCACAGCCTGAAGCAGCTTCTGTAAAAATAATAATAAACCCGGCGCTATTTTAAGCAACATGGAGCAGAGAAACACTTCTGAGGCGCTTTTGGGCATCGACCTGGGTGGGCACCATTGGCTCCAGCAGCCATGAGCCCGAACACGATGCAGGACCTACACTAGACCGAGACTTAAACTGAATGAAACAGAGCTGTACTGAGGACAGAGTTTAACCAGAAACATTAAACAGGAAGGTGCTGCTGTACACTCAGCAGAGTTTTAGCTTTCTAACAGCTGGTCGACATCAATAAAACCTAAACTGGGAACAAGAACATGCAGGTTGTGGGTTTAACAGCACTCAACTGTGGTTTTATACAAAAAAACACAACAAAATTCATAGAAACGTTTACAAACACAGCAGACTGCAAGTAATCTAATCTGACTCAGCTGTGTCACATCAGCCACATATTTCACCATTTCTGAGCGCACTGCTGCAACTTGCACAAGCAAATGTTGCAATTCCTCTGTGGCATGACTCTTAATGAGCAACATGAAACCTCTCTCTTCCACCGATACGCCTTTATTCACTTCTGTGCTCTATATGTGAGGAACGGGTTCTGTAGAGAACGCACACACACACACAGAGGGGTACAGCCCAACATCACAATTACAGAACTGTACCTGCAGCTAAATCAGCTCGTGCTTTTAAACTGATCTCGGTCCGCCCTCTTTAAGGGCTCCCGCTGCGTGCCCTATGAGTCTCACAGGTGTGTTCAAACTGCGTTACATGTTTTTAACATTACTGCGTCAGAATGAATCATCACTATTGCACAACTACGTGTGCAACGCTGCGGAGTCTCTGCAGCGCGCGCGCACACGTGTGCGGTTTGACAAACCCTTCAATGAGCTCAGTGTTGTCACACCAGCGCTCACCTGGCTCGTCCTGATTTACACACATCGATTCACTGAAGTTCAGAACGCTAACTAAATGTCTTCACTCGAGACTTTTTGCAGCTCTCAGAGCGACTTTCTGAAAACTTAAAACCAAAACTTGCCTCCATCGATAGAACGAGGTCGCATCAGCGCGCAGTCTCAATCCGTGAGGCTGTTAATCACAGAAAAACATCCGGCAGCCTCACGAGGAGCCGCTTCATGAAATTTACAAAAACTTGCAGCTTTAAAGTCGGACAAAATGCATAAAATGAGTATAAAATCCCTCAATTAAAAACAGCTGTAAAACAGCTTTTGTAGTGCATTTTATTGAGATTAAAAATTATTACTACTACTTTTGAGTCCTTTATTGAGCTACAATCAGCTTGATACACAGAATTTTTAGATGTTTATATAACGAACGCCGTTATTTTATTTTAATTTCTCATTTTTAACTTATTGAACTTATTTATTTTATTTGTTGTTTTCAGTGTTTCGGCTTTTATAAATAAAGTGCTGTATGTTATCTTAAAAACACATAAAGCTTTAAACCAGAGCCGGCCTCTCTGTTTGAGATGTGTCTTTTCTGACCAAAACCTTCAGACACCAAGGAGACATTTTTGATTTCTCCACCATCCTCGGTGTAATGAAAACAACATTTCCCATGAGCAGGTCGCTTAGTAATGGCGGCGTTACAAAAATGTCCCCGGGCGCCCGTTTTCTCCCCCACAGATGTTCACGTGTGCTCCTGCTGAACATGGACCCAGCCCACAGACAGCGGGTGGCGTAGTGTTTGCAGTGAATCCGCTGTGACGGCAGACTTATGAGCAGAGATGGCATCTGTAATATCCAGAGGAATGTGGGTCAGGAATGTGCAGAACCGCTGTGGGTGGTGTTGGTGAAGAGCTTATAAGCAAAGCACGCAGACACACAGTGGATATCTCCCTCCCTGCCCTCATCCCCGGGGTCCTGAAACTTTAATGAAACAGACCTCTCCCCGTCTCCCTTTCTTCTTCCCTGTCCCTGCCACGACTTCTTCATAAAAATATTTCCCGTCCATAACCCCGCAGACCAGATAACAACTTGTTAAATTAATCGTCTTCGCCCACATTAAAAATTCGAGGTGAAAAGTGTAGCGAGAGGGAACGAGAAAGAAGGGGCGAGTGTGGCTGTCTGCACTAAATTACACTTTTTAATATTCGAGTCAGAAACACAAAAAAAGGCAAATGAAGAGGCGTGAGGCGACGAGTCCGTGGCCTTGATTTTGATGGGGAAGAAAAAAAAAAATCCCTCCTCAAAATGGAAATGTGGCCACATGAAAATGTTCCCAATCACCACAGTGAGAAGAGGAAGGGCTGGAAATGCTGCGGGAAAGAAAGAGGCGGCTGGATTTTCACACAGAGCGAGCGAGCATCTCTAAAGGACTGAATAAATAAGCACGTCGTCGCTTGAGACGGGATCAATGACACTGGATCTGTCAGAGGCTGAACACACACACACACACACACACACACACACTCCAAACACCCCTCCCTGCCCTGCCTTTCATGCTTTCTTGCCCCTCTCGTCTCCTCAGCCTCAACCCCCACCGTCACTCTCCTCCTCTCCCCTCCTGAGAAAAACTGAAGAGGATGAGGATGAAGAAGGAATAGAAAACAACTAAACGGTGCGTGCACAGGGAGGCAGGTGTAAGACAAGACAACAAAGGGTAATCATAAAATTCAAAGAGCACTTACGGGGCGATACAAGTGTACAGAATAGAGGAAATGGTTGAAGGGGTGCTGATGCAGAAACTGATATTATGTGGCAAGAATTGCTCATTTACTTTGGAGTCATACATGCAGAAAATGACATGCGCGTTTCTGCTGAGCTGCAGAAACGCCGTTCCTCACACAGCTCTCTGATTGGCTGCTGCGTCCACGGTTCACTAAGCACTCACACCTACTGTTAAAATGGATTTTAAAAGAGGTTCAACACTGACCTAAAAGTTTGACATGAAAGAAAAATATAAATAGTTTTTTAAAAAGAAGGAAAAGGAACATTTTTCCAAGTCATAGATGGATTTTATTCCATCCATCCTTCTTCCGCTTATCCAATTTCATCTCTCTCCCACGGCGCGATATATTTCCATTTGCTTCTGTACACCACCACAGTGGATTTTAAATCTACAATCAAGATGTGATTGAAGTGCAGACTTTCAGCTTTAATTTAAGAGGTTTAACAAAAGTAGCGCAGATACCGTTTAGGAATTACAGCTATTTTTATACACAGTCGTCCACTTTCAGAGGCTCAAAATCACCTTGATAAGCTAACAAACATTTAAATATAAGAACTGGCGCCTGGGTGGCTTAGTGGCGAAGCGGGCGACCACATACGGTGCGGGCGGCATGGGTTCGAGCCCGTGTGTCTCCCCCTGTATCTTTCCCCCATTTCCTGTCTCTCTCCAGTGCCCATCAAAGCCGCTGTGGCCAAAAATGCAAGCAAACAAACACATGCACATGGAGAAGTAAATGCAATAAAAAGTGCATTTACACAGTAAATTAACAAATACATGGAAAATTAACTCTAAAAGGATAAATGTAATCCAAAGTACAAAAACATTTTGGTGCATTTAATGACTTATTTGCATCATTTCCATTCCTTTATTTTTTGGCACTTTTGTTCCTCCGAGAGAAATCCCACTTCCCACATACGAGTCTTTAGACCAGCGTAAAGGGAAGAGAGACGATCTATTCTAGTCCCCCCACCTCTGCCCCACGCTAATCTTTGTTCCTGTTTCACTCCTCCTCACATCGATACCTTTAACCGTGAGTCTTTAACTGTGACCGAGTCGCCTCTAATAAACTAACCTCAAACAGGTCTCATTGGGAGACATAGGGACACCCATCTCCCTGTGTTAGTCTTGTCTGTTTTCTGGATGGTTGTTCTGAATGAAATTTCGTTACATGTACAATGTATGTTGTATGTGTAATGCCAATAAAGTTTTATCCTTATCCTATTGGAGATGATTTAACCGCCGTGGTGGGAATCGGGGAGGACGTTACTCTACGTGGGTGTGGGTGAGAAAACAGTGAAAACAGATCTCCAATATTTCACATGACCTCTCTGGAGGGTGTCGAGGCCAAGAGCTGGAAGACACGGGGAAATTTTCCCTGGTGACGAGAGGCGACCGTGCGTACCTTCTTTGGCAGCCTGCCAGAATTCAAACGCCACTTTGAACGCCTGAGCCACCGTCAGAGTTACCGCCTGGGCCTGTTGGGAGGGAGGAAGAGAGACAGACAGGAGTGAGGGATGAATAATACACATGATATGCATCTCGTGGATTACAGGAAAGAAGTGAAGGTATGGCTGTGACACAAACAGGAAACGGCCGCCGGAATGAGTGACTTTTTTCACAGATACAGAGACGGCAGAGAAACCCGTGGACATCATAAAGAGCTGTTTATGCAACTGGGAGGAAACGTGGCCTTTTGACCACAGCGAAATTAGTGAGGGGAAGGAAGAGGAGGGAGTGGCTCGCTCGCTCTCTCAGCTAACCTCCAGGGATGGTGAGAAAGCCAAGGGATGACAGCCTGCTCGCCTTTCATGCTCCCACTCCTTTTCTTTTCCTGACTTAATATTTGGGCATTTGCATAAATACAAGTGAAGTGGCAGCGCGGTTATTCTGCAGTCTCTGAATAAACGGTTCTTCACGTACAGCCAGGAGCAGAAGCTGCGTGAATGCAAACTTCACACTGCATTTATTCAGATAAAACCCACTGCAGTAGATATTATGAGAAATATGGTGCCATTTCCTGCACTGTTTACATTTACCAGCCTTTTCATGTCATTTCCTGCTTTAGTAAGATTGGAGCCATTTAAAAACAGGCTCGATACTAAACAAGGTCGAGCTAACAAACGTTGCATTGGACGAGGATTCAGACTAATGTGTTGCAGCGCTTTGTGCATATTACCCCAATCACAGCTGGTATTTTCCATCTTTGTTTACGTGCTGTTCACTGCCAACTTCTAAACTCATCTAAACTCTGATGCCTTCATGTCAAACTTCATTGAAATACCTGGAAGAACGGACACGCTGATCATTTTATTGCGGCCGAAAGGATCTGGACAATTTTTAACTCTGTTTTTTTGACTGGGACTCCGATATGAGCCGACGGCAGTCAACAAGCTCGACATCAGCTGATGCATCGGCTGCGCGCGCAGCAGGAGGCGAAATATTAAACTCACCATTTTCCTCTTAGAGCAGAGGAAGGCGTGACACTCGAGGGTCTCATTGTGCTGGCTCTGCACGATGTAGGCAAACACTTTGTCGTGCATCTTGTCTGCAGTGCAATATGATATTCTGAAACAAACAAACATTCGACAGGATTTAATTTAAAAAAACAAACAAACCTGATACTTTGCAGAGTCATCTCGGATTAAGTGAAAATTTATCTGCACTAAGCCCTTAAGCTATTCCTGAAATCTGACTTAAAACTGCCCAATCCAGCATTTCTCCAAAAACTAATCTAGAAAACTAAAATCCGTGGTATTCCTAAAGCCGGCTGCACGTGTGCTCAGACGCACACTCCAGCTGTGTGCAGGTGCACAGCTGGACAAAGTCATAAATCTGAGCGTGTGCAGTTTTGGTTTCTGTTACTACAACACAGCGTCCACCCATCGCTCCACGTGTTCTCAATCAGAGCAGGGTCGCTCCGTATGAAGCCGGTCAAATCCCAGAAACAATCAGCTGATTTACGGTACAATAACTCCGGCACGTTTAATGAAGCCGCGCAGCGTTACACGCCCTCAGTACGTCGGTGTGGGCTCAAATTTAATCCCAGCATTTTTAAGCCCTCACAGCTTAATAAATACACAATATCTCTATATGATTTTTTTAGGGCCAAATCAGATCAATACCAAAACATCCTTATTGTTTAAACAGCAATCATTTAACCCCAGTGGCACCCTGATGCTCCAGCTCCATCTCAGCCTGTGGGATAAATGGTTCTTTACTCAGGGCGCTCTTAGAGCCGTGAATCCTTCAGTGTGCAAATAATTTTCTAATTTTCTACTCATATTTCTCCACCTGTGAATGAGCTCATGGCTGGAAACTGAACAAATAGCACCGGTATTAGAATTTTCTCTCATTGTTGAGCGACAGCTCAAAATCCCAAAAACCTGAGCTCAGGGATGGGCCTCGGTCACACGGACACCGCGGCCGGATGTTCCTCTCTAAAGTTCAGTAACGTGAGATTAAATCTTAGACACAAGAAATTTTGAGGTCTCAGAAATGCTGGAAAAATTAACAAAGATTAAGAAGCCCAACCTGATGAAACTGGAAGACCTGAACCTCATAAAATATTCACAGTCTGCTGGTAAGAGTTTGCATGGCTTCATTAAATAAACTGAACAAAAGGAGAAGGATGGGATGTGGCGTGCCGTCTGAAGATCACGGGAAAAACCTGCACGCACAGAAGCAGCTGTTCCAATTTTTTTCGGCGCAGAAGGTCGTCTTAATGTGAGTCTCTGCTGTAGTCTGTGTGAGAGGCATCGGTCCTGCTCACCGGCCTCAGGTGCGGAGTGTGCGTTTAAATTAAGCCGTAATAGCTTTTCTCCACTATTCGATCATGACGCCGTTACTCTAATGCCACGAGCACAGCGGCCGTTCAGGGAGGGGATTCCCAAAATGATGGAAGAAGGCTATAATGAATTTCTGCCACCTGTCCTTCCTTTCTCCTTCGCCCATCATCTTCACTGTGGGATCGTCGCACAGCCTGCTAACGAATGGCTGAGGTATAAAAGTTTGGAGGGGAGAAGAATCACAGCTGTGGTCTGAGGAACAGATTTACGGTCTCGTGTTTGGGCGGGAGGGCGTTGGGGGAAATTGGGCGTCTATGTAAATCCGTTTTTTTATTGGCTGTTCATCTTCTTAGCAGATACAACCGGCTGCTTCATGTCTCCACCCCATGCTGAGGTCACAGCGCTTTTTAATTACTATAAACTATTAATTCCTTCAAATGGGTGACTTTATAATTATCGCAGTGTTTTCCTGGAGATCCACAGCAAAAATACGGGGTTAGAGCTGAACACTGAAGCTAACATCAAGCCCCACGGTTCCTCTAACATCCACTGAACATCTTAGATGCCCAAACCACCTCAGCTGGCTCCTTTCAATATGAAAGCAGGTCCAGGATCCTCGCCCAGACCAGGGCTGGTGGAGCCCCACCTCGGTGGCCGGGCTCAGCAAAAACGAGCCACACGAGTCCAGTTCCCGGGCCCGCCATCTGTGGGAGGAGGCACAGATGTGCAGCGTTTGGTGGCTTTAATGAAATTATGTGAGAAATTGAAGCTCCGTTTCATTTGGCGTGTATGGTTCGTTTTCCTTCTGTATCCAGTTAATCCGGTGATAACAGGACATGCCGTCAGCTCTTCTGCATCGCTTTAATATAAATATGGCCCTCAGGGCCGCTGCAACATTTTCTCAAACATGTTACCTGCTCACTTCCTTCAAAACCTCCTTTATTAAAAGGAAGCGCTGCCAAAAAAGGGGGAAAAAAAGATGCAAATTAAAGAAATGCTCATGGAAACAGTAAATGAAGAATTGATCTTAATGTGTTTGGATGCACTTCCAGCTTCCAGCAACACATTTAAATCAGTTCAGTTTTATCTCCACTCGAGCCTGTGACATCTGTCATTCTGCCTCTCCCTCCCTTTGTTAGCCAAGTTTAGTCCAAAAAAAGAAAAACAGCCTGGAGATGGAGAGACTAGATTTTTAATATAGATAAATGGTGCATGTCGGAGAAATTGGCTCCATCTTGCACAGCGGGGAGACAGTTGTTCGGTGATAAGCAATGCAAAATTGAACAGGTGGGGAGACTTTCCTCTGAAATAAAAGCACAAACGCGACTCGTCAATCAGACGGTTCGCTGATACCTTGAACTGTCAATAATTTAAATGTTGTCCTCAATCTGCCAGCTCTGAAAAGAAATTAGTCAACATAACCTCCAATCATGCTCGGAAAAGTGGTGGAAAGTCCCGTCTCTCCTTGATTTGTCGACTCATAAAAGTGGAATTTGAGAAAAGCGATTCCAGCTCGGGGCCGGCGGAGGTTAGGCAGCTTTTAACGTGCAGGCTCAGGCAGGCAAGTGAGATCTTAAAGACAAGTGTGAGAGACGTCTGAGGTAAAAGCTCAGACACACAGCTCCCCAGAGAGTCGAGATTGATGAGACATAGTGCTGAGAGACAGACTCCCCTCCCTGTCTCTCCCATTGCCTTGGGACCGCCACACCTCTGAACACTCAGCCATCCAGCGATAAATGAGAGCAAGAGGAGGATAACTTTTGCTGTATTGTGGATGATAAAGTGAAGCTTAGGGTGGAAGTATTTCACAAACCCAGAGCCTGAGGAGCTGAAAGAGGCAGACTGACCTGTAGATGGAGATGTTTTCTATCAGCTGGTTTGAGGCACTGTCGTACAGGATGATTCCACGAGGGGAGACCGTTAACGAGACTTTCTGGAGCTTTTTTCCGCTGGCTTTGGCCTGGAGAGGGGAAAGGGTGGAGAAACAAAGGGTGGAGGCCACGGAGACAAAAAGAGGGAGTGTGAGTAAGTTAACAGAAGTGGGAAAACATAACAGTCTGAAACTTGGGCTGCGAATCTCGATTCAGTGCGGGTTAAAAAAGTGACTAACTTTATCAAGTCTGTTACTTAAAGATCACGTCCCATTCAGGAGGAAACATCCTCTGCGGGGGGACACTGAGGGCAGCCAGCAGATTAAGCCCAATCAGGGCCTCTGACTTCATTCACCGTGTCCCGCTATTCTGCTGCCGCTAACTTCATTATCCACTGAGCTGCCAGATCCAATAACATTAAGCCTTCTCCACCACGATAAAGCTGACTGAGCCACAGTGTCCACACACTAATTGCATCCTCCTCTAAATGTCAACCTGGGCCTTAGGGAGGCAGCCAACCAGTCACTTTTCACCGAGGTGTCGGTGAGGTCATAACGGAGGAAACTTCTGAGTAACTAAAATATTTAAGTAGCAAAGGTGATGATGTGGGGACAATTTCACACATGCTCGAGAGAAACTCATTTTCTAGGAATGGTTTTCTGAACTGAGATGCATTAAAAACAGATTTTAGATGCCCTGTGTTTAAGCTACAGTGTGTGTGTGTCTCACCGTAGCCACTATCCTCTTGACAGCTGCTGCAGAGAGCTCCTCTCCTTTGGGCTGCTCAACCATCGTCACCCCCAGGTACTTGAGCTGGAACGTCATGCCCTCCAGCAGGGTCTCTCTCGTGTCCGTCCAGTTCTCCGGGAGCTCTGCAAGATGAGAAGCACACCAGTGACCCTTCTGCTCGCCACCATCCAGCTGTTTGCAGCGAGAGGCGGCCTGAAAATCCCCCGTCAGACATGTCGGCACAGCTCGAGGCTGCTGCAGCAGATGTGACAGCAGCCAGAACGTGTCCTCATCGTGGGTTTCTGTGACCTCCTTTCACAACAGTAAGTATGTTTTTCTACACTTGCTAAAATAATCTTTGGCCTCCTGACTGCTGCAGCTTTAAGTGGAACTGCGTGTGGCTCAGACACCTTCAGAATCAGCTGACTTTATTTGGAAAATAACTTTAGTTTATTTAATAAAGCCATGCGACACTTTACTGTAATACTAAGAACATTTTCTGAGTTTCAGGCCCTCGGGGTTCGTATCCACTGGTGTCCTGGATGTTTGATCTGATCTGTGATCTATTTTCTGATCATTTGCTGGAGAAAACTTCAAAAATACACTTTGTGTAAACTCTCTGTGGTCTTATCACCATGTGGCCTTTTTTTTTTTTTAAACCAGCATTCAGATACCGGCTCGTCGTCCAGCTGTGACGACTTCTGTTTCCTGATGCAGTCCTATTTTAACACTCACACACGGACAAACAGCATTGGTGTTCAGGTTTTTGACATCATCGCGTTGATGACAGCACAGTGACTCAATTTCATCATCACTTGTTTCATTTTTTTTTTTTTTTTTAATGAAACTATTGAAAAAATTAAGAAAAACCTTTTTTTTTTGCAGTGCAGCAGAGATCTGGCATTTCTCTCTAAAATTGTTACTCTGACAGGAAACAAAAGTTTATCCTCTAATTTCTTCTTAATCATGAAGTAAACAAATAAGATTTCATCAGTTTTCACACGTGCACACAAACTCTGCAGCCCTGAACTTGTCCGAACGCTGCCCGTGAGTCCGAATCAGTTCGATCAGACATTAAACGGACTTTAACCTGCAGCGTTATCACAGCTTTGTTTGGTTTTTATTTAAATTCAGTTTCTCTCTGAGCTGTTTGCTCTTTTCACTTCAGCTTTTTTTTGTTTTTTTGTTCACGCGTGTTCAGTTTTGGTTTGATTTATGCCAGTTTCAGTCTTTATTTTAGTTTTATCTGATTCAGTGTGTGTCAGGAGCGCAAAGACATGACAACACAAACCAGAGCAGAGTCCCCGAGCCTCAGGAAACACGTGCGCCCGTAAAGCTGGTTGTGACCACAAATTTAACCGACTGCGTCCAGCTAAACTAAACGGAGCATTTTCAGCAGTAAATATGCGCCTGGCAGCAAAGTGCTGCTGTTTGGTACATGTGAGAAAAAGGAAACTTCAGACAATGAAACAATAGTGATGGTAAGAGGGTTTGTTTGTGTTTAATTTGCATGAGTCACACATTCACACAGCATAACATCAGCTTTTTTAATTACTCCTGAGTGCATCTGCTCTGTTTTTGCTCTGATGTTGGTAAATCTTATACTGTGTGTATAAGATTTACCAACACCAGAGCATTAAGCAGAGTCTCAGCTCCACATTAGCCCGTTTTCCCCCTCGCCACCCTTTATTCTGTTAAAAACATTTATTAAAATAAATTCCACGCTTTGAGTGGGAGAAACAGCATCAGCAGTGCTCCTGAGGATCTACATTTTTTCCAGGTTCAAGAGAAAAACTGGTCACTCTCGCCTGTTTGCCACATTTCATTTATAATCCTGCCAACTACTGCCGGCGAAGCCGTTCACAAAAGATGGCTCAAGGTGAATTTGTTCCCGTCTTATTGTGCCAGGATGAAGAAAGCCTCGGCGTCTGGTCGAGTAACGCCAAATACCCGACACCCGTGTTCAATTCACGCCAGCAGATCACATCAGATACCCAACAAAGCAGAGCAAAACTGAGTGAATTAGAAACCAGCTGCATGTGGAAGTTCACACGAGTATACAACGGCTGTCACTGCTCAGCCATTCGCTCCAACAATAAACAAGCCGAACTCTCCTCGAAGCTCATAAAAGGTTTATGGACTCGCCTCTGTGTGGTGTGACTGAGTGAAGGGCAGAGGGAATCCATTTGTCCCCTCAAAAGATCCATTAGAAAGCATTAACAGCCACAACACCAACCCAGCATCTACAAGGAGATCCTGCTGCCAGTGCACAGTGTTTCTGCCCAACCTGTGCAGGCAGGTGCAAGAGGGAACAAGTTTGGGCCTCTTTCAGGCTTTCAAGGGTTTCAAATGTACTGTTTTTGTTAAACCGGCACCCCACCAAAGAGCGCTGGTCTTCACTAAAGAACTACAAAACAATTTATCCATTTTTAAAGTTGTGTTTATTCACTGAAGTTCAAATAAAACAGCCAAAAATGGCAGAAAATGCATAAGTAGCATTAAATAAGGAAACGCAGACTCTTTGTCTACATGCAGACCGATCGTTAAGTGCACACTCGAAGGTCCCAAACGAGCAGCAAACCTCTTATTAGACATGCAGCATTTACAAACTTCCCGGGCCCCCCGAGGCTGAAAATACCAACACGGCCCATCAGGTTTTAAAGTCGTTACGCGACACCATCTTTGAACGTTTCCCTTCCACAAAACTGAAGGCTGGTGGTCACCAACAAGGTCGACATCACATCATCACGATGATTTTGGTCAGTATTGTAATTCCAATCATTTAACATAGTTATTCATTCATATTAAACATCATGCAGTTATTCGATTTAAAAATGGAGGTATTTCCTTGAACCCACTGATCATACAAACCACACCGTCCCATTACCACTGATGTTTAAGGCGCTCCGCTGCAGTCTAACAGCAGGTTATGCAACAAAAAGCTCTGCATCAGGAACTGAAGTAATCAAAACAGGAACCAAAGCAATTGCAAAGGTTTACTCAAAGTTTTCGACAGAAGGTCTCATCAGTTCCAAATTTCCCTCCGAGCTCCTGCAGTGATTTATCATTGCCAGTAAGACCCACCCACCCATACACCTGTGCCAACAAAACACCAATGATCTAGCATGCACCTCCCTTTGCAGGGGTGACAGCGGTGAGCATAAACTGCCAGTTAGGCCGCGACCCATTTCACAAAGGCATCCGCCAGTCCCTGCGTGCCTGAGCCTCCACCACAGGCTGTGGGTGGTGCAGATGGTGGCTGCAGATGGTGGCTGCAGCTGCAGCGAGAGACCGAATGAAGCCAACCGTGGACGGGTGAGAGACCATCAGCTCCAAAATCCACGCCAGTTTTTCTCTCGCTGACCAGGGGCTCACCTCTGAGGCTCACGCTGAACTAAACCGAGTGAGTTTGTGCTTTTAGGGATGAGGCGAGAACGTGCTGCTGCAAAGGAAAGGGGTGCGCTTGATTTATAACAAGAACAAGAAAGAAATGCAACTTTTGCAGTGCGAATAAAAACAAAGTCCAAATTATTTTGTTTTATAATAGCATGTGGCAAAAACTGTAACGGATAGAAAAATGTGGTTAAAGATGCAGAACTGATCAGTTTACACTAAACTGGTAACAACAGGTGAGAGAAAACTTTAACTAGCTCCTATTTTTGGAAAAGTAAATAAGTACTTAATTAAAAAAAAAAAAAAACTGCTGGGACTACTAATTTCCAAAAAAGCATTTCATTTTTCCAAAGCTTTATGAACACAGTTACTGTAAACAACGACTTAAGACACCATATAATTTAGGGAACATAAACCATTTGGAAAGAGATGCTAGCCTGTAATGTTCCTCTGTTCTCCAGCCAAACCAGCCCGCTGTGGGTGGTTATGGAGAACGGTTTTTAATGGTCTAAATGCAGCTCCAACCAAACCCGTACTTAAGTAATGGGCGAGTCTGACGGTGAACGCCCACTCCAAGGTCGAGCTCTTTAAGCTCCTGAGGGCGGGGAGCAGATGAAGCGCCCCTCCTGTGCGGATCCTGCAGCTACATTAGTGACCGGGTAAGAAAGACACTCACTGTAATAGAATCTGTGGTGGAGAATCACCAGCTGCTATTCATCACTGAAACCGAGTTACGAGCAGACTGAGGAGACCATAAATGTCCATTAGGAGGGGTGGGCGGGCGCTCGAGATGTTTGCACACAGAAACAGCATCATGTTCATAAGGTTCATCTCACTAATCTGAGCCACAGTCAAACCATCTACATACAGTAAGCTGTTTTATTGTTCTGCATTATTTCACTGTATTAAGCTACTTTATTGTGTTATATTCGGCTTTTATGAGTAACATGAATTCACATTTAATTTAAATGTGAATTAATTTTATTCAGCTCCATACTGTTTTATATTCTTTGTTCCTTTCCTCACATTTTCCTATCTCTTCCCTTCTTTCCTTACCTCACTACTCCTCACCTTACCTTTGTTGTGCTTTCCTTTCCTTACCTCTCATTACCTTTCCTTTCTTCACCTCACATTGTCACTCCTTGCCTTGGCTGACCTCCGTTTTCCTTACTAATCCTCTCATTTCCTTACCTTGCCTCTCCATTCCTTTCCTTACTTCTCCTTACCTTCCCCGTCCTTATTTCTTTTTCCTTTCCTCATACAGGCAGAAACACAGGCTTAACCTGCTCGGTCCTAACATCTCTAACCTTGAACGCTGGCTTGTGTTTGTAGAAGTGACAGCGAAGCTTCAGCTGAGAGATTTTCAGTGTTTACAGAAAAGCAACACTGACAGGTCTGCTCCAATGAATTTCAACAAACTGTCAGACGTGCTCTGTAAATGCTCCGAGTGATTCAAGGCTGAGGAGAGACGTCAATCACATCACATAACATAGACACACACACACAGGCTCTGAAAGGAGGGCCGCTGTACTACGGATGACCAGCAGTTCACCCTCACTGCAGGGACTCAGGAATCCCCCATCGAGGGAGGATCTGAGAAGACGACTGAGACAAGACGACAGATAACAAGAGATTTTTAGTTCAGGCAGATGAGAAGATGAATCTGAGAACAACAGCTTTCTTCATGGTGCCGGTTCAAATGAGCAACTGTGGAACTGGAGCTATTTTAAGCCGGAGCATACACCCAGAGTACTGCTTTATATGCAATAATAATCCATTTTCATATTGGTCACATTTGCATTAGCACAACTAACACCCCCACCAGCAGCAGCCTCTCTGCAGCTGCAGGGCTGATTAGAGCGAACTTCAAAGGCCTGTCGGCCGGTCAGTGAGAGCTGCTCGTGGGTGACGCTGCCTGTAAATAAGCCTGAGAGAGCAGGTGATGGAGCGCTGCGCTTAGCTGAGAGCAAGGTACAACAGGTAGAGCCGCTGCTTAGCAGTGAGCACGAGTGTTTACTTAGCCAATCTTCTTCAAAGGATGGAGCGCACAAACAAACAGGGGTGGTGCATTTGGTCCCTTTCTGGATGCTGCTCTGCAAGACTGCAAGTTTTTACAATTTGATGTGCTACAAGCACACGAACGCGGCTGATTCTGGCCAACGAGTCCCTCTGGATGGCTTTGGAAATGAGTACACTGCAAAGGAGAGCATTCATTTTGACTCTTAACTGCATTTTCCTCAGTTTGACAGCCTTCCTACCATACTATACCAAAGTACGAAAGCAATAAATAAACCATTAAATGAAAGAAAATGTGGTGGGGTTTGTTTTGTTTTTTTTAATATTTGAAAAGTTTGTGTTTTTTCACTATTTACTGTTATTTAAGTGGTTCCACAATTAAAAAGAAAAAGAACAGAATATTTTCTGTGATTTAAGAAAAAAAAAAACTTTCATAATTAAAGGACACAGTGTGGATAATGAGCAGCCAATGTGATATTGTGAGTAAACCGCTGCACTCACTGACAAATTGGCCAATGGATGCTGGAGGTTGCTGCAATCATTGGTCACAGAGAGGTACACAGTGCTGTACCAAAACCCTCATCACAATGGCTTTGGTCACTACCAGGTTGGCGGCTTCCATGCTAACGATAAGTGACTGCAGCAAACGCTCGCCAACAGTTTGCCTCCAAAGTAAAAGTTGCACCAGTAGCTGTCACACCGCTCTCTGTTCTCAGTACCATCTACTGGAGACCAAAGCATTCACAGGGAGATTTTTGGTGCAGCATCTTCTTTGCGACAGCAACCAACCTCCAGCAACCAGTTGCCGCCACATGTCCCCAGTGACCTGTGGCTGCTGGTTTGTCACTGACTGGTGTCAAATATATATTTTGAAAGTTTAGTGAAACTGGGAAGTGTTTGTATTTTAATACCCGCTCTGAACTTATTCAGTCCTGCCCCCAACAATTACCCTGATTTATTAATAAAAAAAACTAAAGCCAACACTGAAATATCTTAGACAATGAAAAATAAACTGAAATGAGCAAAATCTGAGCAGAAACTAAACTGAACTGAAACTTTAATAATAATCAGGAGGAGCAGCTTGTAGTTTGTTCAGTTTTCCTGCTGCACTGAGCAAACTTTAATAAAGTTATCCTTGGAAATAAAACGTGTCTGAGTCTCAG
Organism: Australoheros facetus; assembly: GCA_030220045.1. NCBI lineage: Eukaryota > Metazoa > Chordata > Actinopteri > Cichliformes > Cichlidae > Australoheros > Australoheros facetus. The sequence goes on from JASGAU010399406.1 coordinate 24,552, forward strand.
TTCATTTTTCTTCCATGTTTAAGTTTTGATAAGACAGGTTAAAAGGCAACAGTATCACACGCTCATAATAACCCCTCACAAAAGAGCCTTTGACAGCCACTCATTGAAGCGTAATCAGCCTGTAATCACACAGTTCACTCTGCCAATCAAAAACCTGCTGCCATCCTCTCCGTCTCCTCCTGCCTCGGACAAGTTTCAACACTCCCGGCAGCAGCAGAAGAGGCGAACCAGGAAAACTGTCCGGCTGCTTCCTCACTCAGCTGCTGATCTCTCAAACCTTTAAAATCCTGACCGCTCGCAGTAAACTGAGACGAACATAATGAGTGACATCTGGATCAAATGCTCCTGTAACTGAGAGTGACAACAGCTCATTAAACCAATCACATTTCTGCACAGAGAGCCTCTCTGACGGCGTTTCGCAACGCATGAAACCGTCAGATTGTTTCAGATCACATTTCAAGCTCCTGAAATCTCAGGTTATTTCACAGGATTTCAGTTTAGGACCAGTCAGGAAAGTAACCTGAACGTCAACAAACTCAAGCACTGAAAGACTTCATGTCTGGGCCTTTGTCACATCTTACACATCTCCAATCACCTGTGTTGTTGTTTTGTTGTTTTCTCTGATATTAAGAGGAGGGCTGAGCAATCTTTCATTCATCCGTCCACCTCACTGTCTGACGCTTATCCTGGTCCAAGTTAGAACAGCAGCAGTCTAAGGAGAAATTCCCAGACCATCTCCTCCAGGTGTTCTGGTGGGACCCTGAGGCTTTCCCAATCCAGCCCAAAGACACGATCTCTTCAGCACGGACCTGCCCAAAACACCTCACCTACGAACCTCCTCAACTGGCTCCTTTTGATATGGGAGTAGCAGCTCTTCTCCTGAATGACGGAGCTTCAGACAACCTTCACAGAAAGCTCATTTCTGCTGCTTTTATCTGTGATGTTTGTTCTTTTGGTCATTTCCCACAGCTCATGGCCAGAGGCGAGGGTAGGAATGCCGAAGAACCAGGAACATCTTTCACACTCTTCACCACAATTACAGACATTACACCGATCCATCTGCTGCTCCGGTCCTCCTCATTCATCAACAATACTCAGATACTTCAACTCCTCCACCTGAGACAGCAACTCATTCCCATGCTTTTCCAGCAGATTCCCTATTCCAGGTTAGGAATGAGTTTCATTCCCTCCCTGCCAGGCTGTGGCAGGTTTACAATTATAATGAAAGTTCACACAAATCCACATAATTAATAACTCCACTATTTTACCAAAGTCTGTGATGAATCGTGTCAAATAACTGTGATCCCAATATGATATTACTACAATATAAAGCAGTGACTGACCTGCCCTATAAAGAAGCCAGTACCTGTACAGATCCGTAGTACCAAGCGTAGCTCGTTTACTCTGGTCCAAACAAACTGATTAGTTTATAAACTTGTAGCTTTTTATGGAGGACCAAAACTGACATAATCAGAAATAAAAGCAGAAATATATATATAGTGTATATATATTGTTTTTCCTTTTCCTTATACACGCGTTTTCATCAGGAAATGTATATATTTGTTTTGCCTTTTCCTTATACAAGCCTTTGTTCTTTTTACATTTCCTCATCCGCTTTTCCTTTACCGTATGTATTTCTGCCTCATTATGCAAATAAGGAGGGCTGCCTTCTTGCTTCAGCTCCTCTACAATTGGTCAATAAACAGGACAGAGCAGGATCCATGTGCAGGTCGATTGTGCATGCCTGCGCCTTTGACTTCAGTTTAGCAGCCCCGAAAAGTTCGGCAATATCCGTAACTGACACACTCGCAAGCAAAAACGACTCCAAGGCATCAGCGGGCAGCAAATATCCAGGTCTGCCAGCATTTCTTGTGTGGTACACAGACTTGTGCAAGCGACACACCACCTCCTCCAAAATCTGGAGAACTAATGGGTCAGCTTCAATATCCGTGTCTGCAGCTAAATGCAGTAGCCTCTCATTCAAAATTATCTACACTAAACCATAAATAGTCATCACTGACAGTATTGCTTTCAGCTAAGCGAGCAAGGTGACTTAATTCTTCTGCAATTGTCTGAGACAAGACCTGGAAAATTCACGGACGCTCATC